>LTAE01001526.1:46448-58882 GCA_001647135.1 Pontederia paniculata | reverse complement strand
TCTTCGTCAAGCGTTCCTATCATTCCTCTGCAATTATTCTCCTACAATTTTCTCCCGGTTAGGAGATGATCAACCATCCATGCAATTATTCTCCTACAATTTTCTCCCGGTTAGGAGATGATCAACCATCAATGGGAGAAAGAATTTGAGCCTTACCTTGAAATCCTTTGACTAAGGCACATGAAGAAGAAGGTTAGGGGAAAAGAATTAAATTTGTTGGGAGAGAATATTTATAACTCTAGAGTCCAAGTTTGTTGGACAATCTGAATTTATTTCAGATTTAAACTAATTTTGAATTTAAACTCTAATTTCCTTCTTCTTAGTTAAGAAAATATCTTTTTGGAAAAATAAAATCTGATAGAATTAACTTTTTTGGAAGATAAAATCTGAGGACATCAAATTTTTGAAAGATAAAAATCTAATGAGATAAAATTTTTGATCCCCTAATTATGAAAATATATTTGGAGGAAATAAATCTGAGGAGATTAAATTTATGAGGGGATAAAATCTGAATTAGGTTTAGAGATAATTGAGGATGAAATCTGGGTAGTTACAACTTAAGTCGCTAAAAAGATAGAATTCAACTTAATCCAAACTTAAATAAACTCAATCTTTCATTTTTTTGAATTTGAATTTTAAAATGCATATTATAAACATGATCAAGAAAAATACTTATATTTTAAAGCTTCAAAATTCATATGAAAATCTTATCTGAGCTCACATTGCTAAAAAGTTAGCAATGAATGAAATTGAAATTCAATGAAACGTAGAGAAAATTTGTTTTTGAAATAAAATGTAACAAACATTTGAGTTATCCATTGAAGTAAGCACATATGACTCATTGAACAATTAATCTTTTAATAGGTAATAATATTGCATGATTTCTGATTAATTAATTCATAAGAAAAATAAGTATGCCATGCATTTTTTTTATTTACATCGTGTCAAATATAATTTTAATTATTAGATATTAATTTTATGATTGTGATTTATTATAACAATTATTCATATAAAATTTATATTATTTTATGCATATATGATTCATATATGAATACTTTAATAGTATATCACAATCGTAGATAGAAAATATGATAACTAAAAATATGCTGGCACGATGTTGCTTATATTAGAGATTTATTTTTCATATCCTTTAGATTAAGTGACTGGTATCAATTAATTCATATATGAAATTATTAGCATTCACGTTCCACCATCGGCTTAAATTTTGTTAAGTCAACTTTCTTTCATATATTATTATATTTGCGATTTCGGGATCTTCAAAAAAGGGGTATAGAATCAGGGCAGAACGTATCATGCTAGAACAGGTCACAATATATTATTGGACACAAAATTCGATCATGTCATGGGCTGATAATAATGTTTTGGACCACCCACGGAATTAAAGGCACAATTGACATATAACAACGAAGGTAGACCTCAAATATGAATGCCATTTTGCTAAACTCTTAACAGATATCCATACACCATGGCCAGGGGATTATTAGAATATGAAATGCATGTAATACCACATATGTAAACTTGCATGTGTATGGTCTCATCTCTCTCTCTCTCTCTCTCTCTCTCTCTCTCTCTCTCTCTCTCTNATGATGGGGATAGAAATATATATATATATATATATATATGCTAAGCACCAATGTTTAGTATGTATGTTGAGCGTATCTGGACCGTCCGACTTGAATTCAACGATAGATCCGATATTTAAGATAAGTTGCAGATCTTGATTATTCATTTTATTTGGATTATTTAAATTTAATAGGAAAGTTTTAGAGCATACCACATCTCTTTCCTTCTCCTCTCTCTCTCTTCGAAGACGGCCGCGAGGAAAGAAAGACCGTGATCTCCTCTTCGCCTTCGTCCATCGACGGTTGCTCCTCTTCGCCTTCGTCTGTTCGCCTCCTTTCCGTGGACATGGTGCCTCCTCAAAGCCTTCGTTTGTTTCACCTCCTCTCCTTGGACACTTCGCCTTCGTTTCATCTCGTCCGATTGCTCAGCATGTTCGAAGGCTCCTCTCCGTGGCGGCTCCTCCCGGTGGATGCTTTGCCTCATCCAAGTGCTCAAAGCCATGAGGACCAATTTTATTATAAGATGTTAAATTTATGATAAATAAAAAAATATATATTTTTTAAAAAATAATATTTATCATTAATTTAATATCAATTGTGATGTTATTTAATATATATATATATATATATATATATATTTGACTAATTTAATTTGAGAGAATAGAAATTCTTTTTTAAAAAATAGGGTTAATTCTTTTTACCTCCTTTGTACTATAGTGTTTTTTTCGTATCTAACCTTGTATTATAAAAAATGAAAATTGCCCTCATGAACTATCTCCATGCTTCCATATAAGTCCTTCCGTCAACCTCTGATTCTATTTCTGTTAAAGGTGATTATGCAATGACAATTTTACCCTCTCAACTTGTGGACTTATAACACTTGAATACTTCAGACGTCCCTCAATCAAGATCTTCGGACGTCCGCCACCACCTGTGGCCGCCCGACCTTGATATGAGTACCTCTCTTAAACTGATCTCCGATCGCCCGCTGACTCACTTCAGCCTCTTGGACGCCCACTCTCCAGTTGAAAAGTGCAGTCAAGCGCTTTCGGTCCATCGCATTTCATCTTCAGTCAATCGATCTTGACCTTCACCACCTACCACCCATCTTTGGTCGCCCGCTTACTCACTTCAGCATCCGGGACGACCAATCTCGAGGGAAGCTACATGTCAAGCTCCAAAGGTCGTCCGCCACCACCACACATTCCTTCTCCTATCAAACTTCTTGGCCGACCGCTCTTCTGTCTTCCTCAGACTTCGGACGACCTCTGACACTTCATCGGTCTTCCATCAATCCTGCGGTCACCCGATCCTCAGCTTCCATCAGCTTAGACAAACTCTTGGGCGCCCACTCGTCTTCTCATCAAGACTCTGGACGTCCTTGTTAACCGATCACTCGCACTCAACCTGCGGTCGACCGCTCATCCACCTGCAATCTGCTTTGGTCGTCCACTGTCTCTACCCTGAGCACTTTGGACGTCCACTCTTAGCCTTGACAGTCTTCTGGTTGTCCACTTTCTCCATNACTCGCACTCAACCTGCGGTCGACCGCTCATCCACCTGCAATCTGCTTTGGTCGTCCACTGTCTCTACCCTGAGCACTTTGGACGTCCACTCTTAGCCTTGACAGTCTTCTGGTTGTCCACTTTCTCCATCTTGAGTCCTTCGGATGATCATTCCCTTCATCATCAAACTTTCGGTCGTCCGCTCTTCAACCTCGGGCAACCTCTCTTCTGCTTAGCTAAAACTCCTTCTTTGGCTAAGTCTTCTCTGGGCGTCCACTTCTCCTAGGACCGCCTGATCTCCATCCCTTGTAACAAAGGTGTTGCCTTCGGTTGCCCATTCCTCATCATCGGGCAATCTCTCCAGTTAAGTCTTTTACTTCGGTCGTCCTTCCTTCATCTCTGGTCGACCGGTCAACCCCTGATCCCTCTTCTCATGCACCTCGATCGAGCTTGACCGCACTCTTCAACTGGAGAGTGGGCGTCCAGGAGGCTGAAGTGAGTCACGGACGACCATAGATCAGTTGAAGAGAGGTACTCATGTCAAGGTCGGGCGGGGCCACAGGTGGTGGCGGACGTCCGAAGGAACTTGACTGAGGGACGTCCAAAGTATTCAAGTGTTATAACTCCACAAGTTGAGAGGGCAAAATTGTCATTGCATAATCATCTTTAACAGAAATAGAATCAGAGGTTGATAAAAGGACTTATACGAAAGCATGAAGATAGTTTAGGGGGACGATTGTCATTTTTCATAATACATGATTAGATACGAAAAAACTCTATAGTATAAGAGGGGTAAAATGAATTAACCCAAAAAAATATTAGCACGAAAGTTCAAACTTAAAACTACTAGTACTCTTATCTCTCAACTTTAAAACTCAAATTAAGGAAGTCTCGTTGATAATTAAATAGGTCTCTAATGTGCTAATTTCAACATCAGGATCATCCAATGAAACGTAACGTTTACCTGTACACGGTTCTCATTTATGTCCTAACGATTAGAAATATTAATAAATTAAAGTGGCTACCGACGGCTTTACAATGAATTAAGTTGCAAGTACCCAAACATGTGAACAATATTTTCTTTTCAGTGTTAATATTAGTATTTAGAAGCAAATTAAAAATATGACTAATTCATTTTGAGAGTCAAATATAAACAAAAAACAGCGACTTTGATTTCATAATATTCTTTGGGTTCGACAATGAATGGAGCTAATAGATAAGTCACAACTTCATTTCTTTGGAAATATAATAATTTGACGAAATAATTTAGGAGGAATTTAGAAAACTTCGACATTTTTTTTGAAAATAACTAAAATTTGTAACGAAAAAATATACAACTTTAAAGAAAACATATTTAGCAACCTCACATTTCCTCTCGTGCGTACACGAATAAAAACAGTGTATTGTATTTGAAACTTGTTTTTTGTTGGCATAAGAGAATTATGTATGAACACTAAAAAATATGTTATATGTAAATCACAACTTGACTTATGTGATCCGACGGTTCAGATTAAATTTTACTTGTGTAGGTGGTTATTAGTTTCTTTTATTATTCAAGGAAATAAATCTTTATTGATTTTTCCAACCATTACCTTTTTAATCTACACCGTCGAATCACGTGACTTACATGTATAAGTCGAGTTATGATTTACACCCCCATTAAACTTATATTTATTATATATATATATTATATTTTTCTACTGCCTTTTAAGCAAATCTTGTGCTGACTTACAACGTGTGGCTTTATTGTGCGGATTTTGCTCCCCAATGTTCGATCACACCGTCAACGTGTGACTTCGTGTAGGAACGCCAAAATTAATACCTAAAATCTAACTTTTAATTTTTAATTACGTGACATGTATCATATGCCGATTTTATTATTACCAATATAATAATATTTCATCCGATTCATCAATGTGATCTGACCACCGACATCTTTGGCCACCAAAAGCTCATGATACCATGTTTAATGATGCTTTACTCCTAATCCAATGTCACATATTAATCTTTCCAGCCTTAGGCTCCCTTTATATTGCTGAAAATCAATTGTTAAAATAAGTATTTTTTTAGGAAAATAAACTAGAAAAGTAATTTATTTTCATGTATCTGAAAAATAACTTTAATATAGCAAAAAAATTATAATGTTAAATTATAGAGAAAAATATATTTTCCAATTTAAAAATATTAATTTTTTTCCATTATAAAGCGAAACTCATATCATAGTCTGATATATGAAAAGAAATTATTAAAAATAAATGAGTATATAAGTTTTATTAATAAAAATTGAACTCGAAATTTATAGATACTCAATTTAAGGGGGTAAGTCACTTCACTGCACGACGCCCTTATTCTTAAAAGAATATATTATTTTCCTAATTTTTAACATACTTTTTAATCAACAAAAAGTTATTTTTTTTATTTACCAAGTTTTTATAATTGCCTAAGATTAAAAAGTGAGTTACTTATTTTTCAGAAAAAAAAATTCATCAAAATACAAGGAGTCTTAGTTTGCTTACAATTATATTGTTATTAGTATCTCCATTTTTAATTACCATATTAGTTAATGATGGGGATAGAAGATGAATATTGATCGTCCAATTTTAATTATCGCATAGCCCTTCGAGAAAAAAAATGAGATTTATATATGTAATTTTTTTATTTTATGAATGATTTGTCATATATATATATTATATATATAGTTTTAGAAGAAGTTAATGGCTCCTATGATTTTTGACACGAAATAATTTTATGCGTGTTCTTGAGTATAAAATTGTGATCTTTTTGTTCTTCATTATTTTCACTTGACAATGTATGCCTATCTAATTAATCATTTTATTAATGTTATAAATTGGATGTAACACATTAAAATTTTAAACCTATTATCGCCATCACAATAACGTGAGCCTAAAACCTAGGAATCTTTGCTTCAATTATTAACATGAGGCGTGGATCTTTTTGGTACAAAGAGTGCCATTGGCCAATTTTTTAAAGAAAATTAACACAACTAGTGAAGTACTGAATCATCAATTCGGTACTTGCATTTGCTTGTATAAGCAACCAAAGAGAATGACAATAATCTACCAGAAGACAAATTGTGCAGAGTGTTAGTACAATGTTAAATTCTTTGAAAGTTTTTTTTTCTCGTTATAGTTTGAAAGGTGAATAGATCACTTTTTCTTTTAATACGAAGAGTTATCTAATGTGATCTTTTTATTTAAAATTTGTATCATTTATGTTAAGAATATAAATATAAAATTGTTGTTCTTTCTATTGACTTAAGTTTTTAGAATTGCTGATAACACATATGATTTAACACGGTATCAAAGTTAGAGATTCTGAGTTCAAATCTCGACGTTGCTTGTATTAAAAATTAATTTTCTTCCTTAATTATCCACGTGTTGGACTTTGAGCCAACCTCGCCGTGCTCACTTGAATCATGTGGGATCACTCAACGAGGACGTTGAGCCCCTAAGGGAAAAAAATGTAAGGACCCAAAGCCTCCCACATAAGCAAAATACGAAGATAGTCATAGACTTATAAGTGACCATCATCTTCATCATTCAATACGCGTTTTAAATTTGTGTGGACCATGAGCCCAAAGCGAACAATTTCTTAGATGAAGATATTACAGATGTGCAAAATACGAAGGAGGTAATCACCCACCTCCGTATTTTGCCCGTGTGGTACATTAATTTCTATATAAATGGATCATCGTTGTCCAAAAAAGAGAAAACTATGTTTAAAAAATTAAGTAAAAACTCACCATGAAAGTATACAAAAATGATCTCTATATTTTTTTAGAAGTTCGAGCATTTTTTCGACAATGTCCAATTCATGTTTATGAAGATCCGGATAAATGGATAAGTGTTATATTTAATAATATATAATTAGTAACTAACGAGTTGAATAGAATGATAAACAGAATCTTCTCATTGATCTCGAACTTCATTTTTTTTATACGTAAAAGATTTTTTTTTTCGAAAATCAACTATTACAATTATACATATAATATGAGATGATCCAAGTTAATCGAGAAAAAATCGATATAAATTATTAGAAATTTGAGTAAAAACTCACTATGAAAGTGTCAAGAGATTATCTCTATATTCTTTTAGAAGTTCAAGCATTTTCTTGATAATATCCGATTCATTTTTATAAAAAATCTGGATAAATTGATAATTGTCATATTTTAATAACATATAACTAATAACTAACAAGTTGTATAGAATGATAAGCAGATTCTTTTCATTTAAAAATATCTCAAAGTATATTGTTTTTTACGTAAAATATTTTTGTTCTCAACTAATTATGACCCTGTTTGGCATGTACGAGCATTTTAAATAGTTAATAGCGGATAGCGATTAGCGACTGGAGACTAGCGACTAGCTAATAGCGAGTTAATTATCAAATTTCATAAAAGTGTTTGGCAAATGTAGCGTTTGAATCGATTGATAAGCGTAAAATGAATAAAAAAGATATAAATAATTATTTTAAAGAGTTTACATTATTATGTGCATTGTAATTAAATAATTTATTTTTATTTTAACTATTTTAATACTAATAAATAATAATAAAATAAATAGTTAATTAAATGATTTATAATTAATAAAATAATAATACATAATAAGGTGGTCACGCGATATAAAAAATAACTATGTTCATACAAATAGTAAGTAATAATAAAATATTTTGAGGGTATATTGGAAATTAAATTTCAACACTCTAATCACTACCCTAAATGTTGGTCTTGCAAGCGTCTCAAACGCTGGGTTTCGATCGCTTGTCGCTAATATTAAGTGTACTTACCAAACATCTTAACTAGCGTGTTGACTAAATCAACACGCTATACGCTAACGTAGACGCTACTTTTATGGCATGCCAAACATAGCCTATAACTAAGAGTAGCATAATGAATTCAGTATTGATAAATCTTCTTATTCTATTTTTCCAATTTTCTAGTGACACATGAATCCATCAATTGCAAGTTAGCAATCACTTTTTTTAGAATTTAAAGTACCATATACATCATCACACAGCTACTAATTCTTCTTCTTCTGGTCAAATTGAGCCTGGATTCAGATCTAGCAATTATTATCGATGGTCTTATGAGTCAAATTAGCTCGTGACAATTCGACCGTTGACTTATTTCATTTCAATCTCGGTCCCAACCAAATGGCGAGCGTCAACGGTTCCAACTAGAAAAGAAAAAAAAATCAGATTCAACAATGGACAACTTTTGCATTGGTGATGATCGATCGATGGAGACCCATCAACTCCCATGATCCACTCAATTTATAATTTATATACATCATATTGGTGGAAAGCAAATGCTGATTAATGGACAGGCTTGTCTCATTAATGGTGCTGTTACAACTTACAACTCGTAATTATTTTTTAGAACATGGAAGGCTGGAAATTAAAATAAGAAATAAGTATTAAGCCCATGTTTGGTACGAGAATAAGGTTGATGGGAATTAGGAGGAATATTCATTTTTTGTTCTTTGAAAAGAATAAGAATGAACTATTCTTGTGGAGATGTTCTAGTGATGTGTTTGGATGAATTAGTTGGTATTGTAATAATTAAAATCAGATATTTGATTGAAGTGAGAAAAAAATAAAATTAATATTTTATTATATATGTTTATTAAATATAATTAAGGGTTTATAGTAAATATTAATTATGATTAATTAATATAATTTTAATTATTTAATTATATAACGATAAAATTATTGGAACTAATTCTAATTAAGATTAAATAAAACTAGTTAATCTTTTTTGCCATTCTATTTTGAATAACATGTTATTACCTAATAATTAATTAAATAATTAACTATTAATATTATTTATTTTCCATCTATTTGTGCAAAATTTATAAGATGCTAAAAACTTAATTAATTATATAATTATAAATATGAAATGATTTGATAAAGCAATTTAAAATAATTGCTAGCACAAAAAAATAGATAGTGTTTTCTTGAATTGAGAAAAAAATAAATTTAATATTTAATTGTATATTTTTATTAAATATAATTAGGGATTTATAGAAAGTATTAACTATAATTAATTAATATATTTCTTGTTATTCAATTAAATAACGATAAAAGTTGTTAGCATTAACTATAAATAATTAATAATTAATTACTACTAAATAATTATAAGATTGTAGTAATTAACTAATATTTGCAATGAATACTTAAGATTCTTCATTCTATTTTTAAAATAATTTATTATCACCTAATAATTTAATTAAATACTTAATTATTAATATTTATGAAACTATATTTATTTATTTTTCATCTATAATGTCACACTTTTATGAAAAAATTATAAAAAGCTAAAAAAATAATTATAATTAACTAACTATATAATTATGAATATAAAATAATTTAATAAAGTAAGTTAAGAAAAGGCAAAAAAATGAAAGAACAATTTGTTCTTGCTATTAGCAAGAACAAATTGTTTTTGTTTAATGGGCAAAAACGGGTGGTTTCACGGGTTTCAAGGTGGTTTGGAAAAAGATAAGAATAATACTGTTCTATAGCTGTTTGGATGAAAATACAGGAATAAGAAGATTATTCCCCTCTTATTCCTGTACCAAACAGACCATAAAAGAATAAGTCAACAGGATTTGGTTCATGTTAAATATAATAGTATTGTAAGACCTCAAGATGATGATGAGAATGAAAGTTAGTTCCACATGGACAAAACACGAAGGTAATCATGGGGTTATATGTAGTATCCTCCCTTATCATTCAAGACGCGTTTTAAATTCGTGCGGGTCATATGGGCTCAAAGCGAACAATATCTTGAATGGATCGGGGGTGTTACAGAAGGTAACAGAGCCAACATCGCGTGCTCACTTGAACCATGTGGGTCGACTCAACGAAGACGTTGAACCCCGAAGGGGAGAAGATTGTAAGACCTCAAGTTGATAATGAGAATGAAAGTTAGTCCCACATGGACAAAACACAGAGATGGTCATGGATTATATGTAGTATCCTCCCTTATCATTCAAGATGCGTTTTAAATTCGTGCGAGTCATATGAGCCCAAAACGAACAATATATTGAATGGATCAGGGGTGTTACAAGTATGATGTTGAGTTTGATTTCTTATATTTATTCAATACGAATTAGATTGGTAGAAAATATGATGGTAATAAAATAAATGAACAGACCTTGTGATAGAATATTTGAGATGAGTGTCATTTT
Organism: Pontederia paniculata; assembly: GCA_001647135.1. Lineage (NCBI taxonomy): Eukaryota > Viridiplantae > Streptophyta > Magnoliopsida > Commelinales > Pontederiaceae > Pontederia > Pontederia paniculata. The sequence continues at coordinate 48,583 of LTAE01001526.1, read as the reverse complement.
CGTCACGTTTTACATTATAATGAATATTTTTCGGATACTTTAAATCTGTCGTGAATATATCATATGCTCCTGATTTTTTAATAATTGCCATAGAAAAAATTCATCGTAAATTCGATATTTTCTCGCGATATTTCTCAATTTAAGGTGTCAATTAAAGCTCAACTAAAGTGTTAATTTTTTTTCTTCATTTTCGCATGTTCAAATAAAATTATAAACTCTCATAATTCTTATATCATCCCAATAACACTGTCGGTAGACATTAACAATATTCCATCAATTAGGACGCCATAATTGAGAACATCCGGTTGATGTTTACGACGTGTTGAACACTAAGTATAACAATGTCAATCTAAGGATATGTTTCGAATTGAGATATCGTAGCTCTGAGTTCGAGTTTCACAATCACTAATTTGATCAAAAAGATATTATTTCTATTTTTTATCTTGATTCGGATTAGTCAAGTGCTAGTAGCAACATAAACATGAGAGACTTCTTCAAATAATATATATATATATATATATATATATATATATATATATATATGATGAATTAGCGATTAGGTACATAAATATAGTATTATTGTTGGTTGTGTTTAACGTCTAAATTATTAAGTTAGCATGAAACTAATCAGATAAATATTAAAGACAGAATAAGAGAGATGATGCCAAAAAAATGCTTAACTATGGTAAATTTTTTTTCTCCTCGTACATAAATAATCATAATATCCAAAAAAATGAAAACTTGGGGAGGGTCCCTGGCTATGCATCTGCTCCTGCATTTTTAATGAGCCTTGACGTTTTCATTTATTTTTTTTTTCTTTTCCTGATTATAAAAGGGACTCGTGTAGTATTACAATTAAGAAAAATATTTAAAGCAAAGACGTGATGAATTCGACAATTTTGATCCAAAGAGTAGAGAAATAAGTCATTGGTTCCGTTCCATTTATTTATCGTTTTTTTTTAAATTGGCTAGGTGTTTGGCTCTATACCTTTCCCCCTTCCTTTACATCTACTAATTAATGATTAATAATACAAATAAATAAAAGCTTAATATACGTACTTTTATTTTGGTCCACACATATATACTACTTATGCATACAAGGCATAAACATAAGAGGAAGAAAGTGAGAGGAAGCTGAGGAGGATTGAGTAACTATCTAATTAAATTGATTTTAGAAAGATTATCTATTATTTGATTAATAAAAAAATAATTTAGTTCGATGAATTTACCAATTTATCAAAAGCAAATATATATATATATATATATATACATGATTAAATTATAAAAAATAAAATATATTAAACAATAAATAAGACATGTTTTTAATATAAAGAACTAAATGTGAACATGATAAAAATAAATGAATAATTATGATAGAAAATAATTTAATTATTGATCAATATCAATTTTCAATCGAAAATTTATATAATTATTTTAATTGTTCGAATAGTTTTAATTAACAAACTTATTATATATCAATTAAAATTGTTTCAAATTAAATAAAAGTTTGGTCAATTAACCATATGCACATCCATTATTCGATTAATAAAAAAACATAAGAGGAAGAAGGTGAGAAGAAGCTGAGTAGGATGGAGTAACTATCTAATTAAATTCATTTTTAAAAAAATATCTATTATTCGATTAATAAAAAAATAATTTAGTTCGATGAATTTACCAATTTATCAAATATATATATATATATATGATTAAGTTATAAATTTTGAAATATATTAAGCAATAAATAAAATGTGTTTTTAATATAAAATTGCTAAATATGAACATGATAAAATAAATGAATAATTATAATAGAAAATAATTTAATTATTGATCAATATCAATTTTCAATCGAAAATTCGAATTAATTATTTTTAATTGTTCGAATAAACTTAATTAACAAACTTATTATATGTCAATTAAATTGTTTCAAATTAAATAAAAGTTTGGTCAATTAACAAAATGCACATCCATTATTCGATTAATAAAAAAACATAAGAGGAAGAAGGTGAGAAGAAGCTGAGTAGGATGGAGTAACTATCTAATTAAATTCATTTTTAAAAAAATATCTATTATTCGATTAATAAAAAAATAATTTAGTTCGATGAATTTACCAATTTATCAAATATATATATATATAT
>LTAE01001526.1:0-38687 GCA_001647135.1 Pontederia paniculata | reverse complement strand
ATATATATATATATATATGATTCATATTATGGTGTCCATTCGATCTCTATTATTTGGTTTCACCCAAATCGGATATGTTTTAGATATATACACTAGAAATCATTCTGATGGATTTTGTTACATATTACTCGTGTTCTTAGATAGTTAGATCTACACTATTCCTACTAAAAGTAATTTTTCTATCTTAGATTTGTGGTTTGGACGGCTTTGACAAGCATTATCATGGCCTGTTATGAGCATCATCACAGCCGTGACCGTGATGATCAAAACCACACCCATGATACGCATAATGATGATCACACCTCTGACAATAGTCTCATGGTAATGACAAGTGTCATAGCTCGTGACAAGCATTGTCACAATCACGGCCGTGACAGAGGCAAATCTTTGCCATTGTAGTTGTCGTGGAGTATGATTTTGTCAGAAAACCTATAGTTTCAAATGGATGCCAGTGAATGTGTTTTATGATTAAACCTTGTGATGTGAGTATGTGACACATCATAATAATGGTAGAAGTCTAAAGTTTATAAGGATGACAAGCAGGGGCGGACCCACATATATCCCGGGGTGGAACCCAACTTTTAGGTATATAAAGTATATATACTAGTATTATAGTCAATAAATAAAATAAATATCAATAAATAGCACTAATATCTAGCTAGTTTAGTGGGTAGGTGGTTTTGATTAGTATTTTGAGGTCTAGGGTTCAAATCTTGTCCCCTCTTTTTTTTTTATAATATGCTTATATATATTTTGGCCCCCCTAGCTTTTGTACTTGGGTCCGTCCCTGATGATAAGTTAATCAAGCGACATTGTGTGTATGGAATGTGAAAGGAAAACAAAATTAAAGAACGAAAGTTAGAGATACGGATAAGAGGTGTAGTTAAAGGCAACACAATGAAATCCTAGACCGGTGAAGACAACACACTATCGATTAACACTCCTATTGTACGAAACACTTCATCCTGTGCAATGAATCATAATTCTTGATAATTGGATTCTCACCCGCAATATACGGTCTCGTCGTGATGTGTCGTCCATGATGATATGATTGATGCATGAAGCATCTTGGTGATGTTAAAGACAAATGAGAGGTCTTCAAAACAACAACAACAACAAAGCCTTATCCCACTAAATGGGGTCGGCTACATGGATCATACGACGCCATTGCGCTTTCGTTGATCCATGTTCATGAGATTCGACAGGATTTTACGTTGGTTGTCTTCAAAACAAAAGACTAAAAAAAAGTTAAGATATATTAGCTTCTAGAAAAGAAAGAAAAAAAATGAAGTGCAGAGCAAATGCAAGATGAAAAAAAGAGAGTAAAGAACATTATTGAATATACAAAACAGAAAAAAAGGTAAATAAAAGAATGATATAAAGTGAATGTCAATGGAAGGAAAAGTAAAGATGCTATGATTATGTTAAAAAAGGGAGGGCCATTTTTAGCGGCTAAGGTTTTTCACACTCCCGAAAATGCAAAGTGCATTAGTGTTTGCTCCTCTCCCAATAGTGGCGCTTCTGGGGCTCAAACTCGAGACCTCTCATACCGGGGTTCAACCTACTTACCAGCTGAACCAACCAACTATTGGTAAGATGCTATGATTATGTTGTTCATATGATATATCTATGATATATTGAATTGTTTATGATGATATTTGATTTCTCTGTGTCCATATCAAATGATCTATTTGCACCTTTTAAGATATGCTTTACCCGAACATACATATTGGACGTAAGCCCATGGGAGAGGGCTTCCCTTGCATCCGATTGTGCGGGATGACATAGGTGGTGGCAACACTCATAATGACGTGGCTTGCCCAATCAAAGTCAAATGTACATAAGAGAAGTGTAATTAACGACCATGAGAATGTCTATGGACATGTGTCGAGCAAGATCTCGATGGTGTTCAGATGACATTTTTGGGACACGGACACTGAGTATACGCCAATAGTATGAGACCATAAATAATTGTATTTTCTTGCCATCATTTAGAATTCATTCCACAAACCATATACACATTGCACTATCAATACTAAGTATAAGCCAACAAATAACTGTATTTTTCTTTAACCTTTGTCATGAGTTGTACTTTTAACACCAATCATGTATTTCAATTGGTTATTTATGCTCCATATTAGGTAAAACAGGCTAAAAAGACATTTCCACGCTCATCATCAGGATAATACATCATCTGCTCAATCACGTTTGGACTTCAGAAGAGTTCAAACGAACTTACTTACTAAGACCTTAAACAAAAATGTTATTTCATGTATTAAACATGATAGGCAGTCAATTCATTCCACAGTAGACATACTAATTAAGATTTACCATCAACTTGGTGAGGTGTTCCACTCCTTTCAAGATCTTGAGCTTGTTCTCCAAAACAGATACCCATTGGAGATTGATGCACAGGGACAAGAGAGTTTCCAGAGCAAAATCGGCAGAAAATATTCAATTTTTAGCTCCAATTCACAGCAAACACGCTCTGAACCACAAAAAAAAACTCAAACAGATTAAGAGGATGAAAAATACAGAACACCGCAAGATTTGCAAGCAGTTGTAGCTGAGATCGAGCTTCTCCAAGTTCTGGAATTTCGTTAAACATGATACCTGCAAAATCAAAACCAAACTCAGACGCTCGGTTCTCCGATGACTCGAATCTATTTTGCTGGTCTTACATCTGCGAGAGCACAGCGGGGAGCTGAAGCGACGTGATGCCGCAGGCGCCGTCGGCGTTTCCAGTTTCGCGGGCAATTTGCTCCGGCGTGAGACCTGCCATGGCGGTCGCTTCGGCCTGATGCTATCAGATTCCTTGCCGCCCAAAGACCTAAATAAACCCTTTAAAATGTAATTTCATATGCCTCCGATTTTTATATAAAAAAATATTGTTCTTAATTTTTTTCAAAAAGAATTAATTTTCTTTGGACAATATTATAAAGAAATTATATGGTTATCATGACCGTGCAAATTTAAATATAAATTTGAACTAAAAAGTTAAATATAATTAATTTTAAAAAGTCTATTCATCTGTTATCATCCTTTTGGTTTATCATTAATTAAAAAATATTATAAATTATTTAAAATTTACAATATAATCATTTGATTATGAATTTAATGGATGTGTAAATCAGTTTCTTATTTATGTATTGATTAATATATCTAATGGTTGAAATTAGATATGACATAAGCAATTAGTTTTTTTCATTCTAAAATTAAAACTAAATTTTATCCAAAAGTTAACAATTGATATTAGATATAATCTCAACGGTTGAACACTTTGACTCATACATATAAATTATAGAATAATTTAGTCACATTTAAATTTAATGTTATCATTTTTCAGAATCCCAAATTTAGAGGTGTTCATCGATACATACGAATTGTTGATCGGGTTGGACGCCAACCGAGCCGATCACCAACGGATCGGATACGAATTTTAATTTTTCGAATCTGATAAACATGATCCAACCTGATTAAAAAATTATATTTATGTCCTTTAAAGATATTACTAACATTTACAAAATATGTTTCTTTATTTTTTAAAAAATATTATTAAATGAATAAGAAATAAAAAAAATATATAAAAAATTAATCAAATGATCCGATCTGATTCAATCCAACCTAATAAAGATCGGGTTGGATCAAAATAATTTGTCATTAATCTGATCCAACTCAGTTCAAATAAAATCAATCGAGATGACTAAAATTTGAGATCGAGTCGGTCAAACTCGACTCTCATGAAAATCCTGCCAAAATCTTAACATTTTATTTTCTTTATTTTTATAGTTAAGAATATATAATCATTATGAGACATTATGAATTCCGAAGTCAAATATTGGCATTGCATCATTAAACTAATAATAATAATAAATAATTTTAAAACTAATAATAAAAAGACTTAATAACTAATAAATTATTCGTCTATTAGCAAATTAACAAATCCTATCATTGCCAGGGCCCCATCACGTGATATGCACGTTCGCTTAGGCTGTAATGTAATAAAAATCCGCCGTTTAACTTACTCCTCCGGAACTTATTTCTTAAAGCGTTTCACGTCGAACCCAGAAACAAAAATTTATTGGATCGGACGCCCATTTCTTTCCTCGGCCGCTGAGCCGCGGAGCATCGTACCATTCTTCTTGCATCAAAACTAACTCGACTCGCCGTCGCCTCCGGCGGCCCCGACCACTCCGTTGCGTTCCGTATCGCTTCGCGTTCTCCGCCGCCTGCTGCGACAAAGCCCTACGGAGCTCTCCGTCCGCGCGCCGATGACGGTGGGGAGGCGGAAGAGCGGCGTTGGAGGGGCCGCGGTCATGGGCGCGATCTACTCCGTGCTTGCTCTCGCCCTCGTCCTTGTGGCCTGCGTCGAGCTCGGTGACGCCGCCACCGCCGTCGACGTCTACCGACTCATCCAGTACGATCTCGCCGGCGCGCCATACGGATCTCGCCTCGCCGGCCTCAACCACCACGCCGGCGTCGCCCCCTTCGCCCCCGGCTCCGATCTCTCCCGCACCGTCCTCGTGGCCCCCGTACGGGACTTCAATCTCACGTTACTCCATGGTCAGTGGGGAGCTTAGTTATTGAAGCAAGTTTGGCGATTTGAAAGTTTGTATCTTTATGGTTTCTTGAGTTCATGTGATTTAGGCTCTATGTGAAGTAGTACGAGGCGGATTACCACAATAATTTTGCATAACAATTTTACATATTTAGTAGATATTGAGAAATGAACGGGACATTTGAGCTAAAGTTAACAACTCCTTTCAATTTATTGCCGATCGAGGGTTTTGATTTGGCTTATATCCAAGCTTAAAAATGTGTCATTTAGTACGCAGTGTTTAGTTGTAAAGTGGAGTAGCACTTAATTGTTGGGTATTCCAAGAATAGCACTACGTACAAACTGATTATTACCTAAATAATTATGTCTTTATCATGACGGAAGTTTGGTTTTTATTTTTGCTAAAATTTGTATTTAAATGACGTCTCGTATTGATGTCCCTTCAAATGCCATAGCAATTTGTAGAAGTGTTCTTGTTCATGTAATGAATATTTATTTATGTATATCTGAGTTTCTTCTCTTTTTTACCCCAAAAATTTCAGAATACATTTTTAGCAAGCAGCCTCTTGGGGGCTTACTACTTTTGCTCCCTCAAAAGATTGGTAAGAAGATCAATGATGGGAATGAAGGTGAAGAGAATGGATTATCTAAAAACATATTGGTTGATCTGGAAAATTCACTCATTCACGCCAATATACCTGTAAGTGAATTACCAATTGGTCTGTTCTCCTTTCTGCTGAATAATTTGCTTATACGGGTCCTTCCTTTTTTTCCACTTTGTAGTTTTTCTTGTTTTTTTTCCCACATGCATCGAGAGATTTGAAGTATCTTAAAATCATAATTTAATGGTGTTACTCTCACTTAAATGGTTTTTGGCTGTTACTGGATCATGATTTTTCTTTTTCAACCGAAGATCTAAGAGCCTAGTTGTTTGCCTTTAGCATGCTACATATTTGATGTTCTCCACAATTAATTGGAGATTTGGAGGCATGTTTTTCATCTGGTCATTAGACAAGTGTTCTTACGGGATATACATTTGAAGGTGGCAGCATTCTTTACCATGTGTGTCATTTCTCCCAGTGGCAGAAAGAAGGATGGCAACTGCAATCCTGAAAGCTTTCTTCCATTATCTGTCTTAAATTGGTAATAAGACTAATAACTAATAAGATATACTTGTGTAATATGACAAAATATAATTCACTCGAAAAGATTACTCAGCGTTTGGTTAGACATTCTCTGGCTGCAGTTACCTTGTCAAAAATGAAAATAAAAAAAAGAAAGAAATATGGGGGTACACCCTAATTTTCAGTTACTTTTCAACAAAATTTCACTTTAATTATTTTATAGAACTCATCTGGATCCAATTATACCTACACTTCACTTATTTGAGGAGGAAAGGATCACACTGATAAGAACGAGTAGTCTACATTGTTCTTGTCAAGCTACATTGAATGTTTGCTCTTATTTCTGTTGCATGGAGAAGTTCTACTACAACAAATGTATTTTCAGAACGAAATAAAGACTTATAATTTTATCAGCATTGTTTCTTTGAGATTATTTTATAGTATTTTCATCCTCTCCCCAAAAAATATATTTTTCATATCTGTTCATGGGCACTTCATCTTTAATCGTTATTGATTCTTGGTTATTATCATTTTTGTTACTTGCAGTATCCTGTTTATTTTGCTTATGAGAATGAAAAGATTAATAGTGTAGTAGCTGATATTCAAAGAGGAGATGCAATTGCTCAGCCTTCTTCAGCAACAACTGGCGGGTTAGTTGTAACAGCAATTAGATACATGTGAAATATATATCTCGTGATCTTCATTGCATATCTCAATTTCTTTTTAAGGGTCATTGCATATGTCAAATTGATACCACCTTTGGTAAAATATTTAACTAGTGGATTTGACTAATTGCACATCTCAAATCTTTGCAAATATGTCGGCAATATATTTTCTGTTGATTAATTTATCAGAAAGCTATTCTAAAAAAATAGTTTTCAGAAAGCTATTCTCGTTTTTTTTTTTAATTTATGGCTTGTATCTGATGAGTTCTGTGGGATAAATAGTTCAAACGGTTCCCGTTTTGCAGCTACAAGCTGGTTGTGTCATCACCAGAGCCTAAAAAAATATCATCTCCCGCAATGATAAACATTCAGGTGAAAGCTCTTTCCTTAGAATTGTGAAATTTGGTATAAGTACTTGTGGTGGAACCCTAGTGCAAACATGATTGTTGACTGCGTTTGTTTCTTAGTCTATATCAGCATATGAATCGGTTATATGAAATTGGCAGTTCTCTTTTCTTTTTTGAGATAAAAAGGCTGTTTCTATCTTGCAATTTCAGTGAAAGTGCTTATTGCGTTTGGGAATGTTCATGATTTAGGAATCACTTAAGTTTTAGGGTAGACTCGAGTTTATGCCACATTCACAATTCAACCTTTAATATTGATTATATTATGCTTGTCAAACTGTATCACTTGGCCTCTTAGTTTTGGAGAGATTGGATCTTAGCTGCAAGAGCACTAGATGCTTTCGCGTTGTTAAATTGTGTTCTCTCCTACATATGAGTTATTTTGTGCATCAATTCTTCAAAATGTACCTATTTGTTTATCTTTATAGATAACTGCTTTCAAGCTTATGGGAAGTTCTCCACTTACAGGGATGGTTGCCAGGTCTGAAAAGTGATGGTGATTCTAGTCAGTTGCCTACAATTGCTGTGGTTGCATCCTATGACACGTTTGGTGCCGCTCCAGTATGTGATTATATTTGAACTGCTAGTTTACAAATCCTCATATGAGAAAACTAAAGGTTCAATATTTTCTGTTCTTTAAGGCACTCGCTGTGGGAAGTGATAGCAATGGGAGTGGAGTGGTGGCACTCTTGGAGATAGCAAGACTTTTTTCACGTCTTTATTCTAATCCAATGACCCGAGGTAGATATAATCTTCTTTTTGGGTTAACATCTGGTGGACCCTACAACTACAATGGAACTATGAAGGTCACTTATGTTCTTACACCCTTGTTTTTCTGTTTTAGTAAAATAATGAAACCCACTTCTTATCGCTTGGTCTTTCTGTTACCATTTCAGTGGCTTAAGAGTTTTGATCAACGCATACGAGAGAGCATTGACTATGCCATCTGCTTGAACAGTATTGGTTCTTGGAATAATGAGTTATGGTTGCATGCCTCAAAACCACCAGAAAATGTGTACATAAAACAAGTTTATGAAGTAAGTTAGAATGTCAGGTTAAACTGCTACCTGTAGACAAGTTCTTAGTTTACTATTGTAATAATCTCTGTGTTGACAGAGTTTGTCAGAAGTTGGAAAGGAGCTAGGTATCACAATTGGAATAAAGCATAAGAAGATTAATATATCAGATCCACGAGTGAGTAAATTCTCTGACAATTGCATTTTAGTACAGCTATCAATGCTTTTGACTGTGGCCATCTTCCAATATTCTAAGAAATGTTGTCTCTAATCATTCTCAATATATATAGTATGTCCCAGAAGTTGTGTACCTCTTTGTTAAGTTCATTTCACCATGAAAGAAAATGTTCATATATGTAACAATTTATCAACCACTGTAAGTTTGTCCATACAGCAAGTCTTTCCATATATTATTTGTATTATAGAACCACTGTAAGGGCCGCCTTTCTCTGCAATATTTTCTGTTTTAGTTTCAGAAGATTTGTGATTGCTTGAGATATATTAGTTCTGATTTGAGGAGCTAATATGGTAATAATGCTATGGTATGTTAACAATTTATCTAGGCTTTAACATGAATATATTACAAAGTAACATTTCTTTTTTGGGGAAACAAAGTAACATCGGTAGCCTGCCTTTGTTTGATGAGACATCTGTTCACTTTTAGATAACCAACCAAATTCGAGGAAAAACCTCTAACCTTCTCATCACAATCATCTTACTTTTTTTCTAATTAGTCCCTCTACTCTATCTAGCTCAATATCATGTAATTGTGGAAGGTTTTTGCGATTATAATCAGTCCTTTATTAACAGAAAATAGGAAACTAAAAGGAACAAATGTCCTACGGTTATAATCAGCTTATGAACACAATTGTATGTGAACACTTTGGTATTAGAGATACATTTTCTCGAGGGAACATGCCATATTTTAATTATCGTTAATAATCCTCTCAAAAAAATTATCGTTAATAATGTTTTAATACATGATGTAGGTGGCATGGGAACATGAACAGTTTTCAAGGTTAAGGGTAACCGCTGTGACTCTTTCGGAACTTTCTGGTCCACCTGAGTTACTACAAAGCACAGGAGGGCTTCATGATACAAGGTGAAATGATAAAATTTTTGTTATGTTTTAATGCCTGTTTTATCCATGTTTTGACATTTAAGTTCTATCTTTGTTATAGGAGTTCAGTGGATGAGACTGCAGTTTACAGAAGCATCAAGTTGGTTGCAGAGAGTCTTGCGGTATTGTCTTTTACTTTGCTTGAGTCAAGACAAAGGCTTTCATTTATAGTGAACACATTAATTTGTTTCTAGCTTAAAAATTCCTTTCCATGCAGAGACATGTCTACGGACATCAAGGAAGAAACATTCAGATTTTTGCAGATAACAGCAGCTTGTCTGTAAATTCTGATTATGTAAACTCGTGGTTAGATATTTTGTCAAGAACGCCAAGAGTAGCACCCTTTCTCTCGAAGACCGATCCAATAATCACTGCGCTGAAAAAGGTTTGATTTCTAATTTTTTGTTTCTGCTTTCACACAGTTAGTGCCTGAATTGTCAGCATCAAGAATACAAGAACTATAGTTTCTGTCACAGATTCTTTATCTTGATTGATCATTTTTTTTTCTTCAAATTCCTCATCTAGAGCTACTTTCTTGAAATCAGACTTGAAAAGGATGATAAATTGGTATTCACATCTTAAAAGGAACACAACCTCGAGTTTTGAATAGGCAGTTAAGTTGCTTGTTCAAATCCTAAATCTTTCTTCTTTAATTAGTACATGATATCTATAAACTGAGCATTTGTATCATAATAGTAAATATTTAGCATTAAAATGCTCTATGCTTTCAAATTTGAACCACCTATGCTTTTTACTATGATTCATTGTGTCCATTTTATATGATTTTGGTCATTTTGCAGGAACTGTCTGATCACACAGTTGATGTGCATGTACAACATGAGATAATTGATGGCATGTTCAACTTCTACGACTCTACACGAGCAACGCTAAATATATATCAGGTAACTACTGTGCAAACATTTGGCCTAATTCCCGTTTTGGGTTGAGCCAATGTAATCATATGCCTTATTGTTTGTTTGGAGATTGAAATATTTGGTATTTTTTGACGTAGGTTGCGAGTGTTACCTTCGACATCTTTTTACTGCTCGTTGTGGGTTCTTATCTATTTGTTCTCTTCACATTCCTCGTTATCACAACACGGGTATGTATTATGCTCCCTGCCTGGTCCATCTTTAGATACTACAAACTGGTGCATTTGTTATCAAGAATCTCTAACAACAATTAATCTGTGCAGGGTCTTGATGATCTTATCACCATGTTCCGCCGACCTCCGCCGCGGAAGGTCAAGGCAGCATGAGTTGTGTAGCTTTTGTTTTTCAAGGGAGGATTTCAATTTCATATCACGAATGTATCAGTGAAGATTAGCATAGCACTCTTAGATTTTTTTTAATTGAGGAAGGATTAGGGAGTTTCAGCCTCCAAGAACATTTATTTTCCTAATGAAAAAGGAAATTTTGGTTACATCCTTCATTTGGGGTTTCTGGATTTCTTTTGGGCAAATAAAAGTTTCGCTAGACTGGTTACATTTTTTGTAGCATAAACGATGTGGTTCATCCATCAAAATCTTGCGCTGGTGGCCCTCTTGCAATTGGACAAGCATCGTTGAATTCCGGTTTTGCCTTGGCATTGTCAACAAATATAACGCGTCCACCGAGGATCTGTTGAAATGAATATGCAATTTAGAATCAATCATGTTGTCAGAAGAATTGCATGTTTTCTTTTTCCAGTCAAATACAAGATCATGTTGTGTCTGGGTAAATTTCACATATAATTCCTCAATTATTGTGAATGTAGTATAGTTGTCCTCTACTGTTGCACCAAATGTTCTTTTCGTAACTTTATTTTATATCTGTCATATGCTTCTCTCTTCTCTACAAAAAAAAAATAATGCAAAAAATTTAATGGCCGATCACAATCTTGATCATAAGATCTTACAATCCTATCAAGAGTAACCGATTTTGATCTTAAATAAAAGATCAAATTCATAGAATCATAAGATTATTTTTTTTTTCTTTTTCATACTTCCTTTTATATATTACTTAAAAAATATTCTTGAAGCATAAAAAAGTGGAAAATAATGAATGTTGAATATCTATATATTTAATGGATATATATATATATATATATAAATAATGAACGTATTATCTGTTGTAGCGCCGTATCATCTATTTTATTTATGATAAGATGTTAAATCTATGATTGATATAATTTTTTTTTCTTTTATATATTTTGTTATAAGTTATTACATTTACCATATATTTAACATCATACGATTGGTAAGATAGGTACTGCGGTGCTCTATAAATATATATATATATATATATATATAATATAATATAAATTATAGTCATAATATATTACATTATATTTATAAAACTTTATTTTGAAGCATATAAAATTTTTAAAGTGATTAAAACTAATAACAAATGTAAAATATATAAATATTTCTAATAAATCATTATGTATATTTTAATACATATTTATTTTAAAATATTTTTTTATTTATGGATCTTAATCCTGATCTTGAGAACCTTGGTTGAGAGCTATACGTGAAATTTATCCATTGTGTTCTTACCTTGCCGTTCATCTCTGCCACAGCCTTCTGTGCTTCGTCCTCGGAGGCAAAAGTGACGAACCCAAATCCTTTGGATCTCTGAGATACTTTGTCCATAATTATTTTGGCTGTATCCAACCACCTCAGGTTTATCAGTTAAGAGAATGTATATATGGAAGAGAACAAAAATGTAGGCACCTTGAATCACTTGACCGTATTGAGAAAAGGCTTCGGACAGGGCCTCCTCTGTTGTATAAAATGAAAGTCCTGCAGGAGTCCATTGATTTATTGATCAGCTTGTCAAATTCAGAATTCACTGATATAGAAGAACACAAAAACTATCTGGGAAATCGGGAATAATGAATTTAACTATTAAAGATGTTGCATGATGCAAGGATAGACATGAAAAATGAGCTGAAAATCTGATGTATTATTGAAGCAGGTTACCATTCATTTCTTTAACGTCAAACTTGGTGGACACATTTTGTAGACTAATAAGGACATCTGAGCATACTCTAGGCTCCCAAGTGATGAGATCGATGCATAATAAAGCACAAAAGATCTGAAATGATACTATGATTATCATCATGCGATGATTGTATAAGAATAATGAGATCAAGATTGTTACACTGCTACATTCACAAGACCAACTTCACAATCTGATTAGTATGAAGGGGAAGTCATAGGCAACTAGGGCCATCCGTCCAAAAACTGCAACTATTCAGATAAAAAAATAGCTTAAGATTGTTCTTGTTGTTAACAACTAGCTAGTGTTGACATGCATTTATCTGAACTGTAGATGTGACTCTTTGACTCAGAAATCAATTCTCCTCAAATTACCTTCTAGGCATAATGCTGGAAGTGAATTCTAATTATAAATAAGATTACAAAATCCTTGACTTTCTCTGGCGGTGTTAATAGGACATCAACTCTGCTTAATGAACCTAGAGTAAGCAATGTTTGATCAGTTATAGAATCTTAACTGACGATGTAAATACATCAACAACTGATTCATAATTTCCTCAAATATCATGTTTCGAACTCCTTCCATGGTCTAGTCCAAAGCTCTAATTTTTCAACTGTCCATCAGTCTCAATAAAAATTTCTAACTGTCCATACAGTTTCTAGTAGCACCTACTTATGTTGTCTTAACACATGACCTTCCCACTTTCGAATACCATTAATTAGCATTTTGATTACCAACGTGCTGAAAGCTACTTGAAGAAAATGTTTCTGAAACAAAACAAAAGCTAACAGACACATCTTTTTGTTTAAACTCCTGCTTACCATCATATTTTAAAGTTGCCATGGTATATGAATTTGATGATCATAAGTGAACAAGAGTTCAAACTGTCAAGTGCAGTTCCCAAATCTCATCTGGTTGTCATGAATTCATGAACAACAAATGCCATTAACAAGCTAGTTTAAAGATTTTACTTGTCATGTTAAACTTCAATTCTGTGAAGTTGCATTTCTACATATCAGGAGCATTTTAACAACTTCCCCTCTAACTGTCCCAGGCTCTGTTAATCACGTAATGTCCAGTCAGAAACATGAACAGAACTCTCACCTCGCCGCATATGCGAACATGGGCGGGAATATGAGCAACCAGAGAAATAACTTAGAAACATCTGTATCAGTACAATTTGAAAATTACTAATGACATTTACATCAAATTACCTAATCAATCCGAATAAAATTCGCAACCTACAGAGAAACAACATCGCATGCTAACTGTTCGATGAAATATCAGACCTTCATAAGCCATCGTTCATCTGCTACACAATGTTTTAATAGATAACCCCAGCAATCAACAAAACAAGAACTCAAGATGGGAAGAGAAATGACATCATGCAACTATCAAGTATCATCAGATCATAGCGCTTGCTTACCTCCGACGAAGAGCTTCGAGGCGACTCCTCTGGAGGAGACGAGCTGCCAAGGAACAATAGAACGAGAGACGTGACTCGAGCTGAGGTTTCCAAGGTTCATACTTCCATTTCTCGTCGAGGAAGATGAGGAGAAGGCGGAGAAGAGGAGGCGCGAAAGAGCGCTGCGACCTGCCGCCATGGCTGCCGAGCTCTGCTCCCTCGCGAACGACCCCGACGAGAGCTTTTTAATTGGACCGTCGTAACATCTCAGCCGTCCGCCCAATCCATCACAAGGCATTTCATTATGTATACTTTATTAAAAGGACCGGATGTTGTACTCATAAGACCACCTCTAAAGAGTGGGACCCGCAGATTAGAGATGGAACTTGTGGTACAAAAGCGTGCGTAAATCTACGCTCTCAGTACGCGTTATGCGGACGCTACCCTCTCTCTCTCCCGGTCTTCTAACTTCCAAAGCGCCGCCGAGAGATCTCTCTCGAAAGGATTTTTGCGAGGTTTTGAGCGTTCTTTCCTCCGCCGGCGGCCGATCCATCGGAAACAGCAGCCGTCGCCGGCCGTGGTCTTCCCTGGTCGCGGAGAGATGGAGGAACTGGTAGCGGAGAAGCACGTGCAGTTCATCCTGTCGACGGAAAAGGTTCTCTTCTCTATTCTTGAATTCTCTTTCTGTTGTCCCCCTTTTCTTCAATTAGAACGAGCGGAAGGGAAAAAGAGAAGGTTTTTGTAGACTAAAAGGTTGGATTTGTTGGTGTTCTTCCGAAAAAAAATTGCCAATTGTATCAGAAGAAAGATGATGACTTTGAGTCGCTGGCGATGGAGCATATAAGATTGAACGGCGCTTATTGGGGGTTGACCACGCTGGATCTGCTCAACAAGCTCGGGGCGGTCAATGAGGATGAGGTCGTATCCTGGATCATGGAATGCCAAGATAAAGATTCTGGTAAAAACTTTATGTCCTCTTAACCTTTGGTTATAAGGGAAGTTTGTTGTTACCTGAAGGTGGCAATTTTATGGGTTTTGCGATTGCTGATATTGATGCTCAACATAAATTTGTGATATTGTAGTCCGTAATGTGGAAAAGTTTTGATCTTTAGCTCAAAAGAGTTAGTTTTAACTGTTTGGGTAATGGCAGGAGGATTTGGTGGGAATATTGGGCATGATCCACACATTCTGTACACTCTCAGTGCCGTGCAGGTCATGGCACTCTTTGACAGGATTGCTGTTTTGGATGTAGAGAAGGTCTCTGATTGTATCCTTCTTGAATGAACAAACTGAAATAGTTTGTAATGTCTTCTACAACATGCATATTCTCCTTGTTTACCGACAGGATTTCTACTTCACTACTTGTCTAAACATATTGGAAGATTGTCTATGATTTGTGAACTTTTGAAGAATTTGCTGGAACCATGAGTTATATTATGCCGAAAACTTTATCATTTTTATTTCTTCATAAAGTGAAGTAGGTTTAATATCTAAATTTGCATTTTAAAAGGGTGACATGCCACAAGTAGATAAGTTGGAGGGTGAAATCCTCTGAATTAGATAATAAGTTCTGTTGGTATTGGATCGGAGGGGGAATGTCATAAGTTTCATTTCATTTCAAAGGCTACAGGTTACTTCAGTATACTTGTGTATTCTACCTCAAAGTACAAGACTTGGTTTCCCACTATTTTTCTCCTTTTATGATATTTTAGTTCTATGAGAACTTCTGTTAAGCTTAATATGAGTTAGATGTGGCAAGTCTACAGAATGAAGATGGATCCTTCTCTGGTGATATATGGGGTGAGGTTGATACAAGGTAAATTTTGCTTATTCAGTAATCTGAATTCATTTCATCGACTGTTTGGCCACCTTAATAAGAAACTATATTGTAGGTTCTCTTATTGTGCCATTTGTTGTTTGTCAATTTTGCACCGCCTTGAAAAGATAAATGTGGAAAAGGCTGTCAATTACATCATAAGCTGCAAGAACTTGGATGGTGGATTTGGCTGTATTCCTGGTGGGGAGTCACATGCTGGGCAGAGTATGTTTTCAACTTTGCTACTTGTTTAGCATTGAGCATTATTATATAGTAATAAACAATATCATCTGTGTTTGTAATTGTTGAATTCTGCAGCAAGCAAAAGTTTAAAGAAAACAAAGTTGCATGCTAACTTGCGCTTATTCTCTTGTACAGAAGTTGCATTTTGTAGCTATCGTTGACTGACAATTTAACATGCAGTCTTTTGTTGTGTGGGCGCCCTTGCGATCACTGGTTCTTTGCACTATGTTGACAGAGATCTTCTAGGCTGGTGGCTTTGTGAGCGACAATGTAAGGATGGAGGATTGAATGGCCGTCCAGAGAAGCTTGCTGATGTAATCAAAATTTTCAAGTTCCCTTTTTTAAAAAAAAAATCTCCTCGAGGTTTACTTATGTTCAGTATTTTAACATGCAACTTGTAATGTTGTAGGTATGCTATTCTTGGTGGGTGCTATCCAGCCTTATTATGATAGATAGGGTGCATTGGATTGACAAAGAGAAACTCGCTAGGTTCATCTTGAATTGTCAGGTCCAGAAGCATGTACAGAACACACATTCATCCACAGTTTTTCGATTACTATCTCATTTGCCTTATTTTTTCTCTAAAATGCAGGACAGAGATAAGGGTGGCATTTCTGATAGACCAGATGATGCTGTTGATGTTTTCCACACGTACTTCGGAGTTGCAGGTACAATGAATATCATGTTTCCATCATTTGGGAATTTTCCTTGACACTATCAAATTGCTATCTTTGCAAACATACAGCCTCTTTTCTTTGTCTGCGCATTTTCTTTGCTTAATGGTTCTGAATCGACGTGATTGAAACAGGACTCTCGCTCATGGAGTATCCAGGCGTAAAGTCGATAGATCCTGCGTACGCCTTACCTGTTGATGTCGTGAATCGAATTTTCTTTGGTAAATAGTGTAGTTTCGGACACAATGGTCGAAACTGACACCAAACGTGTATCATTGTTGAAACACTAGGAAAAAATTGATCAAGCATTCTCCTTTTTTTTCCTTTTGGTACAAAAAGAATGATGAAACATTCTCCAGCACAATTAGTTGTTATAGTTATACATTTCGTTTATCTGATTATATTTGTTTTCTACCGTAATTTCATCCTCATCTCATCTATGCTTTAACTGCTTTAGAAATCTCAAATTTTGACTCAAAACGAGTACAACTCTAATGAACTCTAGCAAGCGACAAATGTCATCTCTAGCGTATGATTTCTGCCTCCAAAGATTACCTCATCATTTGCTTATGAATAAAATTGTATATTATAGTACAACTACATTTTTTTCTGAATCCCCAGTAACATTCTTATCTGAACTTTTCAAAGACCGATAACCAATGTTTCTACATCAAAAGGGCGAAGCAGAGGAAAAGAATGGATGTGTGTAACGAGTGGTACATGCACCATACAATAAAATCACACATACATCCCAAAAGTGATCTAAGAATTAGATGAACTAAGATACGAAGACAATTGGTATTTGAAACGTTTCCTTTGGACACAATCATATTAGACTAGATTTGTTTAGAACTGGAACATATAAGCGTTACAGCTTCTTCCCTTTGTTATTTCTGCACTAGCGTCCCCCAATTATAAACACCAGTCTATGAGGCTCTTTACTCTGTTGCTTTCCCTTTGCGCTGATAACTGCCACCAGGGCCGCCACTGCTGCTCATCTCCAGGAGGTAGCAGATCATGGAATCAACATCATCGCCAAAGATGCTGTATGCTTCAATGGCCTGCATGTAGCTGAAACCCATAGCCAGGACCATCTGGATGCTGCTGGTGAGAACCGTCTCAGGTGACAAAGCCTTGCGGTTACCGCTTTCTGGGATGGACCGAGATGATCCTGTTGCTGCAAGTGTTGGAGCAAACATTATGTCCATAAACTTTTGTTTCTTGTTTGAAGATTGATTAGGCTTAAGGGTTGTCGAATTTAAAGAAAAAAATGACACCTACTTGCGCCAGAAGATGATGGTTCCGCCCTAGATGTTGAAGACTCTCTGAAAGAAGAATACTGCTTCAACTTCTCTTCTGCTAGATATTCTGCACGAGAAGCCTCCATTACCATGCGCTCCATTTCCTTCTCCGTCAGCTCCATATCAGAGTAAAAACGTCCCTCAGCTAGAAGTGCCTGTGTGCACAAGTAAATAGAACAATGCAGCCTATTGTAAATGAGATTTAAACCAAGAAACTTTCCTATCCAATATCAATATATTTTAAATCAGCTGCCAGAGGCTTTCTTAACTCTCGCACAAGCTCAATATGATTTTCAATAAGTTATTGATGTGAAAATGATGACCAACAAACCTACTAAAATCATTTTTACAGGTTATACATTATTCGGAAGGGAATATGATTCAACTTCTAAGATAATAATAAGAAATCTCCTATTCATAAAATTTATGGCTCAAGAGGTCTTGGCAGCCATAGGCCCAATGTGCTTTTGGATACAGTCCAGGCTGGCAAGGTAGCTCAGGACTGGAAGGTTTATGGTGTTTAAGGCAATGATATCACTTGGTTACTTGAGGACAACTTGGCTTTAACGTAATGGCTGTGTCTTTAGGGGGTAAGGCATTATACTGATAATATTGTACAGCTGGCGAGGTTTATTATTGGAGAGTGGGTTTCTCAAAAAAAAATTATTGGAGAGTGGGAGAATAATCTCTGATTGCACTTTATTAACATGTATAAACTTGTGGCACCCTACAATTCATGTCTCATGAATGAATAAATTTGGATGCCTGTCACAAGGACGGCCACCCATTTCCTCCACAAAAGAGAAAAAAGAAAAGAAACCTCCAATACAGCATAAGAGAGCTAATTTCGAAAGATTTACAGAAGAAATATGAAGAGAGACACTTACATTATCAATATGTTGATCTTGCTGTGCTTTGATGGCTGCTTTCACCTGGTCCTTATCGATGTTTCTCTGATTAAAACGAGAAATGACAAAAAAAGCATGTCAATTAGGTCATCAATAATCCTGAGCAAGCCTGGGTCCACATAAACATAGCAATTCTCTAACACCACACCTAAAATTTTTCAAATCAATGAAGCCCCCCATTAGTATTTGGCAAAACCTAATATTTAGTTATCAGTTCAAGTTTTGTGCACATACCCCTCGAAGACTACTAAACCCGAGTCCTGCACCAACAGTCACTCGGCGTGGATCAACAAGTGAATTGTAATGATTTCCATGATGGTAACTTAACCGAATTGGTGGTGTATCAGTCACATAGTTTCCTTGGAAAATATTAATAGGATCTGCAGTAAAAGGATAAAAGTTGGTAAGTGGTGATTATCAGACCATAGCAGACTGAAAACATTCAATTTATATAAGAAGACCACCTGTGCTGTAAGAATATATATGAATAGGGCGATTATACATCTCAGCAAAGGCCTGAATCTCGATGTTGTTTCCATAAACCTGTTATAAGCAATAATAAATAAGTTGAAGTTTCTAACTCAAAGAAGCAAATCGTAGAGTGAATATAAATGGCAAATATGATAAAGGCAGCATACAATTAAATATTCAGGATCATTGTTTTTTAAAGAACAAAGTTCAACTAAGGGCACTGACTACTTAAAAAACATCATCAACTTCACATTTAACTTTCATAAGAAGCAAGCCCCATCCACTACCCATCTGTAAAGACCATAGGCATACATCTTCACATATACAGAACCGGATATTTATCATTTCCATGTTTTAGTTCTGTTGTAGCTATATTTCTCAAGAAAAATGCAAAAGAAAGGAAAATGAATTCATAAGTAACGTAGCTTCCTTCTATGCAGTCTCCCATGTTCTTTAACACTGCTGAAACATATAATGAAACCATGATTTCAATCAAGCATGCATTGTAGGACTGAGCACCCATAGAGTTCTAGCTCACAGAATGAGTTACTCGTTTGGCTCATGTCAAATAGACTTGAACTTTGCTCGTGTCAAGATCAAGTGAAGTAATGAAGTAAAATCTGGGATAAAAACTGAGGCAACTTCAAGCTGTGATGCTTGGATCAGTTTCTTTTTAATTAATCTATGAACTCTATTTAATCTCAGCCTCCAACCCTAGTTTCATTGTGCCACCCAATCGCTCATTTTCAACTTTCAGCGTAGGAATAGACAGCATCTAGCACAAAAACACTCCAACCACTAACTCGATCAGTTGGTTATGTATCAAGTAATTCCTTGTTTCTGTTTTTATATTTCGTTTCCATTCATCTTCTATTGCATGAGCTTGTATATTTCAACAATATCCGCAACCTGCTATGCATATTCGGAACATCCAGTAAGTGATTACAAAAGATTAATTGTTTGAACCACACACCTTGTCTCGCCTTTTCCTCCTACAGTAGGATGCAAAGCCTTCGGTTATGAACTGTGAAAAATGATCTCTCTCCCTTTCCTGAGAGTAAAAGAATGTCAACAATGTCAAGATTTACCTGATCAAAAGCAATTTAAAACATGTACGCAAGCAACTATCACATACAGTAATGCAGAGAAAAACTACAGCTTCTTAGTACAGAACCATATCCTGTAAGGAATGTTGGAATACTGCTGGACATAAGAGTTATAGTAGCCAACAATGTTACATGCAGATTAACCAAGAGGCTTCAGATATAAACATTTTAGTATTTTATCAACCAGGTGCCATAAGTTGCTGGATCTTACCTTAACCATGCCAACTTCTACACTTCATCCTTTTATAACACTATCCATTCACAGTTTTCTTATAATGAGATTCGAATACTAGCACATCAAATTATCATAATTAAATGATTTCTTACACATATTATGGCATCCTTGCACATACTAAAAGTATGTACTCCATTATTTCTTTGTGACTACACATGTTAAATACCTGTGGCATTACAGACAACAAAAACTTGACTTCAATGAAGTTGAGAAATTCAACTAGAAAAGACCAATTAAGATCAAGGGCATGTTTGCATTGAGGTGAAAGGAAGGGAATGAATGGGAGGGAAAATTTTCACTTTTGATTGGATACATTATAATGGAGGTGAATGTGAATATTCCACCTCCATTCCCGTAAATGTTCTATTTTCTTCCAATCCAAATAGGGTTGAATGGAGAGGAAAGAATTCTCTTCATTCCCCTCTATTATCTTATCTTCCCTTCCCCTTAATGTATTTTATCCAAACACATTTAGGACAAAGTAATATCCACAGAGGACCAACTCATAGATATAAGATTTCTTAAAAACTAGCATCTAGACAACAAAGCAGGATAAGGTACAACAGTCTCGATTGAACTCCGAGTCCCAGCCTATTTTTTTTTAAGTTACAGTGAAAAAATTATATATTATCCATCATCAGAACAGGTCTCAACTATGAAACTTATCCAATAACTTAATGTGTATCCAAATGAAAAAAGATTTCTGCTAAGGTGGCAAAAATGTTTATACTACTTAGCAAGTAAAATTTTCTTAATTTACAGAACTTCTCTTCCTTTTTCTTTTTTGAGAATTTGAACATACAAAAGTATCCAAATACTTAAATTGAAGCTGTCATTAAAATCATCTTTAAAGTTCGTAAAGTATCTCAAATTTGTGCATGTTGGTTCAAACAGTTATAAATGGCCATTTCATTAAGCCATGATCCATTGATATCTTAGCAATCAATACATAAACAAAATTATTGACTACCCTCGCGAAAGAAAAAAACATAGACATAATAGCTTAATAAAAATATTACCATTTTTTTTATATCCTCCGCAACATTTTAAAAAATATCTGGAGGGAATTGATTCTGCCGTATTGCTAGATGGACACTAAAGTAGTCCATATTAATATACAAAAACTCACCATATAGTCAATGCACATCTGTCTAGTCAAATCGTATGCTTCCGGATCACCGTATACTTGATCAGCAACAGCACGAAACAGGCAATTCCCATCCTCCAGCATTCGTTTGACTTCTAATCCCTTTACTCGTCGTATCTCAATCTCAAATAGGTGTTCCCGCTCCTAGGGAAAAAATAAATGTCATTATTCGATAATTAAATGTCAAGAAAAGCAGATTATAAGGTATAACCCATTTTGCCTAGCATGGCCATTAGAAACAACAAAACATATTAATTTAAAATCCAGAATCCCATTTGAGTTTACACGTAGGAATCTTATGATTTATCTTTTCAAGTAACATGAATATGAACATATGCTAACATGCCGAATGATGCATGCATACGATTATCTCAGTTGACTGGGAACCATATAAAAGCAGGTTTTAACAAAAGGCGTAGTTATCATGTCTCATTTGTAGCAAGAGCCTAACTTGTGAAATTTTAACCATTAAGTTATTGGAAGACTTCAAAATGATATGTAAACTGTGAAAAACATGGATATCCTTTTGAGGGGGAGAAACATGGATAAATACAATGCTGATATGGAAAAAATTTGACAATATGGATTAGCTGATGATAACATCTAACTTGTGAACCAAAACATAATATATGATATCTTACTGCATCATAGTAGGATGACACATAACAATGGCTTTGCTCATCTGCACTGTTGTATCCTTCACCTTCACCATATGATCTGGGAGAAGAAGGCCTAGAGCCTGATGGCGACCTTGATGAGATAACAGTCCAACCCAATTGCCTTCTTGAAGAACCTATTCTCACAGCATTTGGAGACCCCAAACCTGTTCTCCTCGGACTAGGATTTGCGATAGATGGCCTTGGAGGCGGGACAGGAGGTGGGGGAGGGCAAGAACCTCCAGTAACAATCTGAGATGCGCCAATAGCAGAGCTGAGAGAACCTTCTTCTTCAAACTGAAGACCAGTTATTTCTTCGACAATTGCTGCAGAGTCCAAAATATTATCATCTGAGGACTTTCCCTTATTTAGAAGTTCAATGTGCACACTATCAGCTTGTACACCCTCGGTTGTTCCAGCCCCAACATCATCAATCCTCGGGTGCTTCTCATCAGCAGTCTCTGATTGTTCCACAAGTTCATTGATTATAGTTTGTTCATCAAGAACCTCATTCTCATGTTCATCTGACTTTGAGTTCAAGGGAACCTGAGTGGCGGATGACTGTGGAACCGAGCTTGAGGGAGGTCGACTCGCGCTTGAGGAAGATCCTCCTGACCCGCGCTGTACGAATATCCTTGTCATTTTATTGTGTATTCTATTCCTTCGCCTCACAGTTTCCCTAAGGCCAATCAAAGAACTACTCAAACGTTCCAAGTCCAAGCCATCCCTTTATCTCGAGTTCTCACCTTGGGCGCACAGAAACCAATCCCACGGTCGATCAATTCCTTATTCCCCAGCGCGCTCACCTTCTCGTCAGAAAACAATCTCTGCATCCCCCTGGCAACTCTCATCAGTCCGAAAATTTCCCCCTTTCTTTCCGTACTCAGAAAACCACCGGCAAAGTAGTCCTTACCAAAAGCTCCAGCGATCCCAGGAGCAGTTCTTCGAAACCGAATTCGCCTGCCAAAACCCTACCTCCATAAGTAAACACTCCACAAAACCCGGAAAGAAACGATTTTTTTTTAACAATCGAAGCACCTAAAAACTAATCAAAAGACTACACCAAAAATAAAAAGGAGAGATCTTTTCAAAATTGAACCAGAAAAAATCGGAAAAAGACGCGAATAACTTCACGAGATGATGTCGAATCGGAGAAGTCGCTTACCTCTCTCACAAGAAACTAAAACAAAGAAACGATCGAATCCAAGGGACAACGAAGAAGAGGCGCAGAAGGAGATTGTTGTGTGGAGAAGAAGGTGAGGTGAGGACGAGGAGGAGGAGGAGGAGGAGGAGGAGGCGGAGGCAGCGGCGGCGAGGGGAGCGAACGGGGCCAAAACGGGCGCGTCGGGGGCGGTTTTTTTTNGTCGGGGGCGGTTTTTTTTTTTATTATAAGGCGGGCAGAGGGACACCGCAGCGCTGCGAGTGGGAACCGGCGAGGGCGACCGGTACGTGTCAGTGGGCCGTGGCCCGTGTGAAGGAGGGGAGGGTGGGGGGGGCGTCGCACGTGCGCTCGCGCACCGGGACTTTTAGCGTGCGGCGGGGCGCGGCTTTGGCACGAGTGGCGCCAAATGGTGGCAGCAGGCGGAGCAGGGAACTTATCCTTCTATGTTGGATGGTTTAGTAGTGGGTCACACGTCGCTGTCTAGTGGTGGACTTTTGCGGGCATGTTCCTTTGTGTAGGTCCTTTTACTTTTGAAGAAAAATAGAGGTGGTCGTGCATGCATAAATAAGGAGCATCATATTATCTACATTTTTAATCGTAAAACACGTAATATATAATAGAAGAGAGAAAAAATATAAAAGAGAAAAAATCTAATTTTTATCATAAATTTAATATTATATAATTAAAGAAGTAAATAACATAGTGCTTCCTATTTAATTAGAGATCACCTATATTAAACTTTTTACTTTTATATGGAATTTGGGTCACCGTGGAGCACGAGCATCATAAATTTCATACTACGAATTGATTGTTCCATGAGCAATTTTTTGCAAATTTTATAACTAAATCGTCATTTTCTATGTTATAGAGTCCTTCGATTAACATTTATTTAGATCTAAAAATTTAAATACCTCAAAATACATCCTATATCGTTTAATTTTTAAAACGATTTTTTTTCAATAACACTGTATTACTTATTATGATAAATTTAAAATTTTATGATATTTTTTTAAAAAAAAATTATATTAATTGGAGATTTAACATCTTACGATGAATAAAATAAGTATTTAAGCAGCATCACTTTTTTTTGTATAAATTTATATTTTTGCCAACATTATGAAATTTTTTTTTCTAAAAATTGATATCAACAACATGAATCATGCAGCTTTTGTTAACATATCTACATTGATAATTCACAAATTTTATGTTAATTGAGTGTTTATACATATTAAAAGCAATCAAAATATAATAATAATGTACATTTTAATACAAATGGAACAAGAAATAATAATCACACCAACCGGAGACGTAAGACTGGTATCATTATACAAGGAACGCCAGCTAAACTGGCTCAAAGACCCAGTATCCATGTCTACACTCGGAGGACAAAAATACATAAGAAATTTGTTATGCTTGTTTCTCAAGCTGATTCAGCAGAAAAAAGACATCTGAATTTCACCACAAACGGGTGAAACTAATACAATACAATAACATGATGTATAATCCCGAGCTGGAATCAATGCACAAGTTTCAGTACCACAGGATATAACTCTAGAAAAAAGAAGGCAGAAAAAAGGAAAGAGGATTTAAATTGAGCCATTGCTCACATTGTGTAGATATATGAAATGATGCAAAAAAGATTTTTCCCTGTATGTGAGGCTGCTGCCATCTTATTTTCTACCTCTGAAGAATATCACGAAACAAAGAACTGAACACAGATCTAAATATCACTGTGAGAAGCTTGAAGTATGATTTTGTCGTACAATCCTAACGACCCAGTGACCAACCTTTCTCTGCGAGCACTTCGCGGATCCGTGCAGCTGCTTCAACAGTGTCATTGAG
Organism: Pontederia paniculata; assembly: GCA_001647135.1. NCBI lineage: Eukaryota > Viridiplantae > Streptophyta > Magnoliopsida > Commelinales > Pontederiaceae > Pontederia > Pontederia paniculata. The sequence goes on along the minus strand of LTAE01001526.1, from coordinate 13,853 downwards.
TGGTGGATAGCTCCAACTACTAGAAATCTATACATTATGATAAACTCAATATCACTTAGTTGCTTTTGGACCTTTAATATCAACACTAAAAAAATATGTAAACAATTGTAGGATGCTTCCAAATTTTTTTTTGAGAGGGATGCTTCCAAATTATTGTTAGCAAAGGAATGATGGTTAACTTTAATACTCATATTATCAAATATTTTGTTAGCATTTCAATAACGTGGCTAGATTTTCATATCAAGAAGCGGATGAAACAAGAAGGCTTAATATCTGATTTCGTTCATGTTTCCACCGAAGAACAAGACCAAACTTCATAGTTAGCATATCACATTTGGTCAAACTAGACGATTTGAAGAAAAACAAACTGTGAAGCTAAGGAATGATTAAAACTTACATCCTCTAATCCTGTGAATGGCCGAACTACACCTCTCTCACGCAGGGATTTGTGAAATTGTGAGAATTTCCATCTACAACGCTCACTTCCGATTACATAAACAGGTTTCCTGTAAAAGGTTCACAAAAACAGCTGAAGATCAACACCTGAAGTATGATAATATGAGCAACTTTACAACATACCCTGTACTGCATGCCTCACTCAGCATACTAACTGAATCTGCTGTTATGACAAATGCATCAGCCCATGCAAGATGACCCATGTGAGGGTTTGGATCTAAAATTACCATACAAAACATATGTAAGCAAAAGTTTCGTCAAAAGAGTCACTAAGATGAACATCCAGAAACCGAGGCAACAGCCATCCTTAACACATTAAATTAAGAGTTTGTAGAAATTGTTTAAAGACAGCAGGGAGAACACTACCTTCACCATCCCAAATATATATCTTTGGATGATCACCGAGTTCTCGCAGTATAATTTCAGAAACCTGCCAGCATTATTAAACATTTTTAGCACAATCATAACCTAGAAGGAAACAGAAAGCAATTACTTGTATTTCCAATTACTTTCTTTGGTGTCCTCCTTGAAAAGGAAATTCTAACACTTCCACAGCTTGCTAGCACATTCTGCAACGAACCAACTAATTGTACGGCAAGATCCCCACCATATCTACAATGTCCTGCAAATAAACATTCAGCAAAAACTATAGTACTACTCTTATGCTATCATTTCACAATATGATTTCTGAGTAGAACTAAAATGCTCAGGAACAACTTTTAGGAAAAAATAAGTTTACCAACTAAACTTATACAAGATACAATATTTTAGTACTGAGTACAAATGAAGATCAGAGACCATAAGAGAAAGTGCAATATCAACTTCATAGACCTATGTGAAATCACCCTTATATTAATACATCAGAATGTATGTCGAAGTTGGGCATGAGCAAACTTAAACCATGACAACCCTCCACCTCAAGACAACGTATTTGAATTTATTGGACTTCGTGTGAAGTTCATTAAAACCCATGGCATACAAAGCATTACTTGGTTATGGACTCTCCACTGCTAAAACATGAAAGTCCCACTGGAGATGCTTTTTTCATTTTGAAGAAGCTAATTTCTAGAGAGAGAGAGAGAGAGAGAGAGAGAGAGATGACAAGCCAGAACCTTTTGTTTCCATTCATGTAAAGGGAATGCAAAAAAAGATGGTATATCAAACCAAAAATCTACATGCAAGGTGTTCCCCCATTCCCATTTGGAGATACATTAGAAGGTACATTTTGTTTCTGTAACAAGTTACACTAAACCAAAAGTCCAAACTATTTGGTTTTGGCTCACAGATGATTCTTTATCACACTTTACAAGAAAAGTAAAAAAAATCATACTGATGCTGAGAAGACATTGATTTTATCATTAACTTGAGTTATATTTACTGTTTCACGCTTTGAACAATCTAAAGTTACAATCTTATGTTAGTTGTATTTTATAAATCTTCCATTCTAGATTGAATCAATGCAATGGAAATCTACTAAGTTATTCTACTCCCAAATCCTAAATTAAGTTATCCACTTATGAGAAATAAACTAAAAGAATTATTCATTCAAGTCTATCTTCCAACGGAATCATACAAGTGTATTTATATGGTTCTAAGCACCTCATGTACCAATCACATGGAAAACTAAATAAAATGAGAACTAATAAAAGGAAGTCCAGTAGAAGGAAAACCCCCAATTGGCTCATAACTAAACTGAAGGCAGAATGGCCATAATATTATTATTGTTCTACATCACGATAGCTTTGTTATTAAGGGTGTTCCTAATTAGGGAAATTATTTTCATTTTATTCGTAACTGCTCGAGTATGAGTTCAACGGTACTCTCAAAAAAGAAAAAATGATTGCATATAAATCGATTAGCTAGATTATAGTTATTCTTACACCAGATTTGGGAGTGCCAAAGCATTTAGAGCTTGATGGAAAGAGAAAGTAATCTTAATTTGACAAGGTAAATGAAATTACTCATAGGCCCTCCAACGTTTACTACAAGCAATGGTTTTGGAAGAGGGGCCAATTCATCATGCCAGGCATTAGCAGCAATTCGCAGGGCAGCAGAATCTGCTTGATGTAGTGCTCCAACAGTGAGAACCTGAAGTAAAAATATTCTAGAAATTACAAGATGACATATAAATAAACACTTCTTGCTAGCCCGTACACTTGAAATACAATATCACACTTCAATGTTTTAAAGAAGCATTCATGCAATATTGTTGTTGCAACTTACCACATTCCTTCTAGGTGATTCTTGGGGAATAATCCATCGCCGCAAAAATCGAGGAATCTCTTGTTGCCCACTTGCAGTTAAAGAGTAGAAATCATGATGAGGAGTCACTACCAAATCGAACCTTTCAAGGTGTGATCTTGGATGTTGTATCTAAAAAAACAAGCATACGACATTATTTTCACAACAACTGCATTTTGTTAGAGAAACAACTACAAATTGTGTGAAGCTACTTCGAATTCCAAACCTGAATGACAAAAACTTTGTCCAGAGCTAACCGTCTTATTGAACTGGCTATTGAAATAGTATCTCGACCGGAAGCAACAACCAAAAGGGGACCTTCTCTGAAAGAATATCATCATATGATCCACAATTCGGCATAAGTATGAGAGGGACTACAAAAAAAGAAAGCAGATTTCCTTTTCCTTGTTTTGTTTCTCGGGGCATTTCTTTTCCTTTTTTCTTAAAAAAATTATTCATCTCATGCATATTTATAGAGGAATTCATCCCACTCATATATGGTTAAAGGCTCATATGACAAAATGTACTATAATATAAAACATGTATTGAGGTTCAAACCAATGTTAAAACAGGCAACAAGCATGAATAGTGTTTTTCACATATGGTACTGTAAATGGATTCTTCATAATAGAGATGCTACAACTTTAAATTCCTATAAAACAAAGCTAACTAATCATCAAAAATGGGAGCAGCCTAAACTGTGAAAACAGGTAAAAACAAAGTGAACTAGGGAAATGAACATTATAATACCTTCTGAACACTGCACCCAAGCAATCGAAAGTAGAAAAATGCAAGATTGTTAATTCCAATACGACCATTTTAGAGATGCACAGAACTTCAGGGAATATGAAAACTTATCATTGATAGAATACCAATGAAAACTTCAAAGTAAGAGAAAAGATTTGTGTAGGTGACCCTTGGCCTTTGGTGCAATGGCTAAGTCACTCCTCTGGCGACTACCGACTTTGATAAAGCAGAAGGATGTACATGTACACATACATTCCCTCTACCTACCTTTACTAGACAGAGAGTGGTTTCTGTATTACATTTGATTTCTTTTCAATTGAACACAAGACCCCTAACCATGGTCGAACTTGGTTCTAAGATACAAGAAAAGAGAAGTTCACATCAGAAGTACAAAGAACATAGGCAGTTTAGAGGAATGATTGCCTTACTTCTCAAAAGTTTCACGAGCAAAAGCTGCAATCTTCTTGGGATCAGCTTCTAGAATAGAAGATAAGCCGACGTTCCTACCATTCTGAGCAGGAAATGGCACCATTTTTTTTCCTCGTAGCATCATGGAAAAACTTGAATTGCCAAATATGTGTTTGATTATAGTGTCCAATGCTTTGTGAAAAGGGACAGGGAGCCAGCGGAATAGCTCATTCACTCCCCCTCGTGGCCTTGTAACACGCTGCATGTTCATCCAAAATACTAATAGTTATTGCAGGAGCCATATCTGAACGAAGTTTTACTAACAAGCTAATGAAAATAAATGAATGATCAGAGAAGGAACATGTGATAATTGGATAAGTTAAACATAATTAAGTGCTGGATGAAGACTTCTACAGGAAATGTAGATGCGCCTTCAGGTCCTTCATTATATTGGAGTTTCCAAGCTAAAAGGAAGCTAGTACTCTTTAGAATATTTTCTCTTCTAAAAGTAGCACCGTTTAATATATGTCTTGAAGGAGTTTGCATAAAAGTCCCGGAAGGTGCGATTGCATATAATATTGGTAAAATTAAAAATCCTAAGTATTCAACAAGCATATAATATTGGTAAAATTAAAAGGAATTCTTGATGCCAATTGAATTCAACCATATGAGTAAACATTGATATAGTGAAACAAATTAATAGGGACTTAAAATGGAGCATTGAATCCAAATCAGTGAGTCGAAATTTCTATGCAGCATCTCCGATTTCATATCTCCTCCCACTCTATCAATGCAATGTAGAAGATTATGCCCGAATAAGAGAAAAGATCAGTGGCATTGCACGCAATGGGAACTCATCTGCAATTACTGTTACTATTGTTGCTCTCATAGCAATCTAAGTGTGTATCATGATATCATATTCTGCAACACAATCCTTCAACAAATCAAGCAAGATACCAACTTCTGAAACCTAATCATGATGAGTAAATAGAACAATACAATTCAGAGCTGGAGGGAATGTGACGAATCACTTGTACCAAAATTACTAGCATTAGCCATCAAATTCACATGCTACAGAAATCGAAGGACTCACGTATAAGGTCTGATTGCCGGCGAGACCGAGCGCGCGAACCAAGCCCAAACTCTGGTTCTCGGCGCCGGGGAAGCCGTTCCCGATCACGACCGCCCGCCGGACGACGTTGACCCCGCCCTCGAATATCTCCGGCATGCCCATGGAGCTGCTGGGCGGCTCCGGGAGCCTGATGGGACGCATCTCCGACCACCAATCCGATCCCTAGATATCGCCGGATAGATCACGGAGCATGAGCAGTGCGTTTCCTTTGCTCTCTTTTTTTTTTCTCTCTTCTCCGAGATTTCGAGTAGTTTCTAGGGTTTGCTTGGCTTCCCACTCCAAATTCCTCTACTTTTTTTCCTCTTCTTTTGTCGCCTGCTCAATTGCTTGGAGAGTTGTGGTAATGACTAAAACTATTATTTCACTTTTTTTTAACTTTTAACTAAAGTATCATTTAACTACCAAATAACATATAATTGTCATTTAACAAAATATCAAAGAATTTGTATGTCATTTAACTAAAACTATCAAATACTACAAGTTATCGAATTTAATTTTTACTTTTGGATTTATGTTAGTAAACGCAAATTTTTTCACATTGATAGTTGTAATTGTCTTTTTCTGTTATCTTAATTTTCTTTTAGTTATGAAATGGCATTTATTCCTTTAATCAGTTTTTAAGCTAAAGATCGACCTTCAAGTATGGAATTACTTATCATTTTGGCAACATCCTAGTGAAGAAGATAAATTGCTAACTAGGTCGGAGGGAATTAAGAAAATCTTATAATAAAAATATAAACCTTTTCTTCGAAGCCTATTTGGTATGGGAATAACATAAGAGCAATTTCATTATTCCAACTTTAATATCCAAACATCTCAAGAACAATCCTATTTCATCATATAATAAAATCACTTATTTTTGTTCAAAATGTTCTTGCGAATTGTAAGCATATTTTTTATGTGCCACCAATTTCTTTTTAATTTACTTAAGTAAATTATTTTTATATTCATAATATTATGTTAGTTATAATTAATTAAGTTTTTAACATTTATAAATTTTGCACAAAAACGAGACATTATAAATGAATAATAAATAAATATAATTACATAAATACTAATAATTAGTATTTAATTAATTATTATGTAATAATATATTATTAAAATAGAAAGATGATAAATATTAATTAATCTTTGCAAGTATTAGTTAATTACTATAATTTCATAGTTATTTAGTAGTTAATATTTTATTATGAATACAAGAAAGACTAATTATATGTTAATTTGTATAATTAGAATTAGTGTCAATAGTTTTTTATCATAATTTAATTCAATAATCAGAATTATATTAATGAATTATAATTAATACTTTTTATAAATATCTAACTATATTTGATAAAACTATATAATACTTGTTTTTTCTCATTTCAATCAAGCACTATCTATTTTTTCCACCAATTGTTAAAATTGCTTTATTAAATCATGTTGTATTCATAAATATATGATTAATTACAATTAACTAAGTTTTTAGCATCTTATAAATTTTGCATAAAATGTGACATTATATATGAATAATAAATAAATATAATTTCGTATAAATATTAATAAGTAAGTATTTAATTAATTATTAGGTAATAATATATTATTTAAAATAGAATGGCGACAAATATGAACTAGTCAGTATCAGTTAATTACTATAATATTATAATTATTAGTAGTTAATATTTTATTATAAATAAAACAAAGATTATTACATGTTGATTTGTATAATTAATTGAATTAATTTTATTATTTAACTTGTAAAATAAGTTAGTAAATTATCATTGAAATAATCATATGGTAAAAACTAACTACACCAAGTTACCAAGTGATGGGTTCCATCCGAACCCTCTCGCGAGAACAGTGCGCTGAAGCGTAGGACGACGACGCTGCGTCGGCAATGGCGACTACAAGAACTGTTCGATGCCAGAGGATTGATTGCGACGCCACGTTCGTTGAGGACGACGACGACTCCAAAGACTCGTGTCGCTACCATGACTTTGTAAAAAAAATCCCTCTTGTTTTCATTAGATCGTCCTTTTTAAATTAATTTGATCCATGATTTGCGTGGGTTCCCCCATCGGTGAAATCATTTTGGTTCGCTTGTTGTTGTATATGTTGCAGCTTTTTGGTGTTCTTCCCTTTGTGCCATATAATCTGCTACTTTTCATGCTTCACTTTTTATGTGTTGTTTCTTTCATATCAAATTTTTGTGGTGTTCTCATTTATTAGCTTCTCCTTCTTAATATCCATTTCATATTGTAAAAGTTGTTGTTTTTTTCCCTTTCTGTTTCCCAAATGTTTGAATTTCATGGTTGATGCTAATAGAATTTGCAGGTCTCGATATTTTTCCCGTATTCACTATTTCTTTGTGTCAAGTTCTTGCTGGGGTAGTGATTTGTTCTCTTTGTTTGATCAATCATCCGATAGCTAGGGATTTTTATGAGACTTCCTGATTAAGATTCAGAGAGTACAGTGTTGCTTAGCTATGAAAGCTGCACACTTGATAGCAGTGTATCTGGTTGCAACTGGGTTTTCATCATTGACCAACTTGAGAGGTTCGCAAGAGTAATGATTAAGATTAAATTTTGGAAGTAGCTGGTGGAGATCACTGGTTATCAGTTATCACCACTTTGATTAAAGAATAAGGAAATCCTACTTGTAGCAATTGCTAAAGCTTGGAGTGCATAACATATTTTCTGCATTGAATTCTCGTTGTGCATAAAAGATCATATCAGGATCTTAGACATTGTCATCAAACACAAAATTCGATAACATAGGAGGATGCAACATCCCTTAGTAGATGTAATCGACCATACCTGATAATCTTAGTTCAGCCTTTTCCTGTTTAATATATTGTTTATTTCTAGGTTATCTTTAAAGATTACAATATTTGTTAGCTAATCTGATCTATCTATTTTAAATGTTTATGCATCCATTTGGTTTATCTGGTGTAGCTAACAAATTAAAGGCATATGAAGTCAAGTTGTCCCTAGTTTTTTGTGATCATCATTGGGACAAGAGACATTTACCTGCAATGGTGGTAGAATCTTGTGGATTACAATAACTAAGAAGACACTTGTTGGGATATAGACATAGAAGTATTTTTTCTCTCCCAGATATGTGAAAATAGTCTATGTATGCGAGCAAACATGGCAATTTTTTCTTGATATCATTTGACCCACATTTTAGATTTTTGGCTGACAAAGTGTTAGACATGCATTTTTCTAATTCCTATAAGTCCTTTGGTCTTAACTCAATTCTCTATTGTATTTGAAATATGGTGGTCCTAGATATCTACTAGTTGTTTGATATTTTTTTTAGAATGAAGGATTGTTTAATACTAACCAGTGTTGTTCAAGATATACACATGATAGAACATCAAAGATGTCGTTTAAGTTCTAACAAATATGTGCAAGGGTAAAGAATCTTCATAAAGGTGTAGGATGCTTTAATTAATATTTTCCTCATTCTATAAAAATTAGGAAATATGGTTTAATTAATATTTTCCTCGTTCTATAAAAATTAGGAAATATGGTGTGTAAGATTTCCTTTATGATTTCTTATCATTTTTTCAAATTGAACTAAGGTTTCATTGAAAGGCTCTCTGCCAATAATAGGTTGATTGACAGTGTTACTCCTTTGCCTACCAGTTCCCATTCCATGAAGCATGACATGCTAAATGAAATTCGGTATTTTCCGCTAACATAATTTTTTTTCTTGAAAGCATTGGAGAAACTATTCCTGAAAACCATCAGTATTTCTCAATCACTCTATTTTGTTGTGGAATTCAGATAGCATATGAGAAATCCATCCAACTGCTCTGGCACACAAAATCATCGAGCCAAATTGCACAGTGAGATACCCTCCGGAGATTCAACTATTTTGGTGCTTACATTGTGTAGTTTATTGCAATGTTGTAAAACCCGGACTGGTGAGCGACCCGAAAAGATCTCCGGACAAGGTCGGACCGGTCGAACCGGTTAGACCGGATGGTCGAACCGATTGACATAAATATATTTAAAATAATATAAATAGTTAAAATTAATAATTCAAAATATATGATGTTACATAAATTACAACACTGTAATTTTTCTATCCCAATTCATAAGTTCACATCACAATACAAAATTTATATCAAAACTAAATATAAGTTCTAAAATCTAATAGATAACATTATAAGATAATTATCAAGAAGAGTTCATAAACTTTCACAAATCCACAACACATAAAGTTTGCAACAAAATCTAATACAAATTATAATAACATAGCATAATAAGATAATTGCTAAGAAGGATTTTTTAAACATCCAAAATATAAATCACATTTTATATTATTCTTTTCTTCTTCAAAATATTAAACACATTGTTTTGAAAATTTTTTTGGGAATTTTTTTTGCGGCTCAAGTAAAACCGTCGGCTCAAGAAAAAACCGTCGGTTCGTCGGTCGAACCCAGTTTTTGACCGGGTTTGACCGGCTCAATCCGGTTCAAATGCAAGTCCGGGTCTCTATTGAGCCAAGACCCGGTTTTAACCCCGGATACCGGTCTGATCGGTCCGACCGGCCGATCCGGTCCGGGTTTAACAACATGGGTTTATTGTCTATGAACAATTATTTATATTGTTTAGTCCTCTTTGGTTCGAAGTATACGTCCACCTGACAAGCATCATGACTACTTATTCGGTGTTCCACATTGTGATGTGCAACTTGTAATCTAGGAACCACATGTTCAGAATGTATATTGTGGATATATAATAGAAATTATACTGGAGGGACAAATTACAGACCCTTTCAAGGACTATGAGCCAAATTGCGATAGAAGGCTTGTTTGTTATTTTTTTTTATCCTCCAATTAGTTTGTTTTCTTGTACTTAAGCACATATAAACAAACTTCTTTTTAAAATAATCATTCGTATGATATTTGCATACTAATACAGTTAATTATTTGCATTAGAAAAATTATTCTTATTTTCAAAACATTAACATGAACAATGACATTTTGGAGTTGAAAATCCTCGAATTGTCAGGGGGCATCATCCTTGTTTATTAAAGATTACTGCAATTGGCTTATGCAGTTTTCTCAACATCTTAGTCCATGTATGTGTATAGATTAGTTGATTATTATATGATATATAATCTGTGCACTAACTTGCTGATGATTTGCAATGTACTAATTAATTATTATATGAATTTAATTAGTACTTAATTAATTATTATGTAATAATATATTATTAAAATAGAAAGATGATAAATATTAATTAATCTTTGCAAGTATTAGTTAATTACTATAATATCATAGTTATTTAGTAGTTAATATTTTATTATGAATACAAGAAAAACTAATTATATGTTAATTTGTATAATTAGAATTAGTGTCAATAATTTTTTATCATAATTTAATTCAATAATCAGAATTATATTAATGAATTATAATTAATACTTTTTATAAATATCTAACTATATTTGATAAAACTATATAATACTTGTTTTTTTTCTCATTTCAATCAAGCACTATCTATTTTTTCCACCAATTGTTAAAATTGCTTTATTAAATCATGTTGTATTCATAAATATATGATTAATTACAATTAACTAATTTTTTAGCATCTTATAAATTTTGCATAAAATGTGACATTATATATGAATAATAAATAAATATAATTTCGTATAAATATTAATAAGTAAGTATTTAATTAATTATTAGGTAATAATATATTATTTAAAATAGAATGGCGACAAATATGAACTAGTCAGTATCAGTTAATTACTATAATATTATAATTATTAGTAGTTAATATTTTATTATAAATAAAACAAAGATTATTACATGTTGATTTGTATAATTAATTGAATTAATTTTATTATTTAACTTGTAAAATAAGTTAGTAAATTATCATTGAAATAATCATATGGTAAAAACTAATTACACCAAGTTACCAAGTGATGGGTTCCATCCGAACCCTCTCGTGAGAACAGTGCGCTGAAGCGTAGGACAACGACGCTGCGTCGGCAATGGCGACTACAAGAATTGTTCGATGCCAGAGGATTGATTGCGACGTCACGTTTGTTGAGGACGACGACGACTCCAAAGACTCATGTCGCTACCATGACTCTATAAAAAAATCCCTCTTGTTTTCATCAGATCGTCCTTTCTGATTTAATTTGATCCATGATTCGCGTGGGTTCCCCTCTCAGTGGAATCGTTTTGGTTTGCTTGTTGTTGTAGATGTTGCAACTTTTTTGTATTCTTCCCTTTTTGCCATAGAATATGCTACTTTTCATGCTTCACTTTTATGTGTTGCTTCTTTCATATCAAATTATTGTGGTATTCTCATTTATTAGCTTCTCCTACTTAATATATGTTCCATAGTGTAAAAGTTGTTGTTTTCTCCCTTTTTGTTTCCCAATTTTTTGAAGTTCGTGGTTGATGCTAATAGATTTTGCAGGTCTCGACATTTTTCCTGCATTCACTATTTCTTTGTGTCAAGTTCTTGCTAGGGTAGTGATTTCTTCTCTTTGTTTGATCAATCATCCGATAGCTAGGGATTTTCATGAAACTTCCTAGTTTAGATTCAGAGAGTACACTGTTGTTTAGCTATGAAAGTTGCACACTTGATAGCAGTGTATCCTGTTGCAATTAGGTTTTCATCATTGATCAACTTGAGAGGTTCGCAAGAGTAATGATTAAGATTAAATTTTGGAAGTAGCGGGTGGAGATCACTTGTTATCACCACTTCGATTAAAGAAAAAGGAAATCATGCTTGTAGCAATTGCTAAAGCTTGAAGTGCATAACATATTTCCTGCATTGAATTCTCGTTGTGCATAAAAGATCATATGGGGATCTTAGACATTTTCATTAAACACAAAATTTGATAACGTAGGAGAATGTAGCATCCCTTAGCAGATGTCTGAAGGTTGAATTTGATCGTGCCTGATAATCTTGGTTAAGCCTTTTCCAATTTAATATATTGTTTATTTATAGGTTATCTTTAAAGGTAACAATATTTGTTAGCTAATTTGATCAATTTATTTTAAAAGTGTATGCATCCATTTGGTTTATCCAGTGTAGCTAACAAATTCAAGGCATATGAAGTCAGGTTGTCCCAAGATTTTTGTGATCATCATCGGGACAAGAGACATTTACCTGCAATGGTGGTAGAATATTGTGGATTACAATAATTAGGAAGACACTGCTAGATATGTGAAAATAGTCTATGTATGCGAGCAAAGATGGTAATTTTTTCTTGATATATCATTTGACCCACATTTTAGATTTTTGATCGACAAAGTGGTAGACATGCATTTTTCTAATGCCTACAAGTCCTTTGGTCTTAACTCAATTCCATCTATTGTATTTGAAATATGATGGTCCTAGATATCTAATAGTTGTTTAATAATTTTTGAGAATGAAGGATTGTTTAATACTAATTAGTGTTGTTGAAGATATACACATGATAGAATATCAAAGATGTTGTCTAACAAATATATGCAAGGGTTAAAGAAACTTCATAAAGGTGTAGGATGCTTTAATTAATAGTTTCCTCATTCTATAAAAATTAGGAAATATGGTGTGTAAGATTTCCTTTATGATTTCTTATCATTTTTCAAATTGAACTAAGGTTTCATCGAAAGGCTCTCTGCCAATAACAGGTTGGTTGACATTGTTACTTCTTTGCCTACTAATTCCATTACATGAAGCATGACATGTTAAATGGAATTTGGTATTTTCCGCTAACATAATTTTTTTTCTTCTTCAAAGCATTGGAGAAATTGTTCTTGGAAACCGTCAGTCTTTCTCAATCACTCTAAGTTCTTGTGGAATTCACATAGCATATTAGAAATCCATCCAACTGCTTTGGCACGCAAAATCATCAGTCCAAATTTCACAGTGGGATACCCTCCATAAACAAAATACTCTGAGATTCAACTATTTTGGTGCTTACATTGCGTAGTTTATTTATAGGAAATAAGGAATATGTGGAGCAGATTCAGCTCCACATGTATGGACCGTCATCAGATATATAGTGAAGGGCTCATATCAACACATGGGGCCCTTCATTTTAAATGAAGGTAACAATTTGAGCCCTTCATTATAGATCTAATGACGATCCATACATGTGGAGTTGAATCTGCTCTACATATTCCTTAACCCCTTATTTATATTATTTAGTCCTCTTTGGTTGAAAGTATATGTTCACCTGACAAGCATCATGATTACTTATTCAGTGTTCCACATCGTGGTGTGCAACTTGTAATGTAGGAACCACATGTTCAGAATGTATATTATGGATATATAACAAAAATTGTACCGAAGGGACAAATTACAGACCCTTTCAAGGATTATGAGCCAAATTGCAATATAATGCTTGTTTGTTATTTTTTATGCTCCGATTAGTTTGTTTTCTTGTACTTAAGTACATATAAACAAAGTTCTTTTTAAAGTAATCATTCATATGATATTTGCATACTATTACATTTAATTATTTACATTAGAAAAAAAATATTATTATTTTCAAAACATTAACCTGAACAATGACATTTTGGAGTTGAAAATCCTTATACTGTCGAGGGGCATCATCCTTGATTATCAAAGATTACTACAATTGGCTTATGTCGTTTTCTCAACATCTTAGTTCATGTATTTGTTGAATCTAGGATCCCGAGTGTGTTTTGATGATCATAAATTTATAAGTGAACTTAGTTTGTACTGATGAACTTGTTGAGCTGAATTCTATAACAAGTTGATTCAAGTTCAGGAGATGTTAGATCGACCGGAGCTAAAAGAATGGACGACCTATGCACAGGAAAGACATCTCAGAAGAACATGTTGGTGCAGTGGTCGTCCTAAAAACATAGAGTGGTCGACAGATGTTGAAGGAAGAATACATGTGA
>LTAE01001525.1:36589-54267 GCA_001647135.1 Pontederia paniculata | reverse complement strand
TATATATATATATATATATATATGTCAAAACACAATATGCAAGTTGATTGTAGAAGTGAAAACAAGACATGCAGAATTTTTAACTATAGTAAAAAGACGTGTTAATAAACCCAGGGATACTGGGAACTGATAACTCCTGTGGTTGGCAGATGCTGAAAACTAACAAGGGAAGGCCATGCATAAACATGCATGTCCATGGCTCTAGGAGCCAATGTACATGTGGACGTGAACTGCGAGGAGGAAGATGGCCATGAAGGCGAAGTAGATGATGGAGTGGACGAGTATGGACAGGCCGCCGGTCTGGAAGTTGCCGAACTCCACGATCCGGCTCTTGCCGGGCAGCTGGAAGATGAGGCCCGGGGTGAGCAGGATGAACAGCACCACAGCTATGAACACAGGACCCCAATCCGACATCTTGGTAGTTTTTTCTCTTCTCTACTGCTACCGCTACTACTTCTTCAGTTCCAGCACCAAAAATTGCCACCTTCTGTGCTGTGATCAGTGTCATATGGAATCCATTTTAAGGAGGTTTTGTGAATTGGAAAGAAAACTGACTGAAACGAGGATGGGGGAATGGATGTGAGGTGTAAAGGCAATGGACAAGAGGAATCCCAATGCAGTTTTGAGTGGTGGGAGAGATGAGAGATCCTAAACCCCAACGAGGAAGCCAAGAAGAAAATAAAACTATTACTCAGACTTGTTCCTCTACCTCTGTAGCGCCATGAACTTTGTTATCTTGTTCCTTCCCCAGAAGCATGAATGAACTTTTAGATGGAAACATGGATCCATTTCTTGTTGACGAGGAAACGGCGAGCAACAGATGAGTGAGATTGCTTGCTCAAACTGCAGCTTACGGAGCATCTTCCATTGTCAAAAGTAACTTGCTATTTTCGTGAAGATGTCATGGGATGTACGAATGTGCTACCATGTGAAGTGGATTTTCATTAATTTTGATTATATGTTTGCAACTTGCTAAAATAAGTGTTCACGAACTTTGATGATACAAAACAATGCAATTTTAGTTCAGTCGAGTGGATTTAAATCATTGATGGATTAAACCTCAATGGTCGAGTATAAATCCAAACAATCTAATGCCATTTGATCTGATATATGATCCTATCATTTTTTATTTTAATTTAAAAAATCAATTTAATTTACAATTCACAATTACCTTAACATTTAAATATACTAAAAGAAAATAATTTGTAGCCTTTTAAATGTTTGAAAAACTTAATTATTACTTTAAAAGATATATATTGTTACAAACTCAAACAATTTGATGCGAACTAATAATATGATCAATTTTTATTTTAATTGTAAAAAAAATTACTTAATTTAATTTCAAGTTTACAATTACTTTAACATTCAAACATATTAGAAAAATAATTCTGCTTAGAAAAAATTGAATGTTTTAAAAAACTTAATTCTTACCTAAACATATAGTTAATATAAATAATTTAATGTTGATACACCCCACATGTATGAGTGTACCGTGCACCCACTCTTCATGAATCATATGGGATAAGATTGTCAAAATCGGAATCTTACCTAGGATCTGAAGGGAGGTGATAAGATCGAAAATCGTTAGATCGGATCGAGAATCGTAAGATCTTACCTATAAATAAAAAAAAAATATTTTTAAAATAAATATATATTAAAATATACATATATATGATGATTTGTTAAATTTATTTTATTTTTTTACATTTATTATTATTTTGTATCACTTTAAAAACTTTATATGCTTAAAAATATAATTCTATAAATATAATGTAATATATTATGATTATAATTTATATTTTATAATATATATATATATATAATTACATATATGGCCTATTAAAATATACATATAGGGAATTATTTTTTAGTATTCTTTAAATTACTTTATCATTTATTATTTTTCCACTTTTTAATGCTTTAAAATATTTTTATACATACAATGTAATAAATTATCATTATAATATTTATTTCTTTAAAAAAATATGAAAAAAAAAATATTTAAACTAATATAGTAGGATTGGTAGGATCTTACGATCTTACCGATCCTACAATCTTGATCTTACAATCTTACCGATTCTACGATCTTGATCTTACGATCCTACCGATCCTACAAATTCGATCCTATAATCAAGATCGATATCGACGACCTTCAGTAGGATAGTAAAATTGTGCGATCTTACGATCAAAATCAAAATCTTGACAACCATGATGTGAGGTGTGCGCTCATTCTTCATGGGACATTAGATGAATTGGCAACAATTGATATTAACAGCTCTATAGATAGAGCTCCGGGCGCACGGTATACCCATACATATGAAGTGTACCAACTTTAAATCCTAATATAAAATATCATAAATAATAATAAAATCCAAGATCGGAGCAAACCTCAAAATTCAGTTATCTTCAACCCGACAATCCAAATATCTTCGAACGAAAAACGTTGGAGAAGAAAAATAAAATAAAATTCGCTCCACACTGGTTTAATTGAATGAAGCCAAAATTATTTCATTCAATTCAATCAAGTAACCAAGCTTTAACAGTTAAATTCTGGTTATCAAGGAAGATGGATTCATTCAGTTTGGTCTGAACAATTTGGGATAATTCAGCAAACAATGCCATTACATTTGACATTAACATGAGCAAATAACACAACAATAACATCCTGCAGATAAAAGTTTTCATTACCTCTTTGCAGAGGTAAGGATATGGTTTTTACTTCTCTACATTTATGGCAGGTTTAAAGCCAACCCCCACTTTTCCAGTCAAAAGAACAAGGAGAAAGAAAAAAAAACAACTAAATAGGAAACAACAATCCTTTAAAGAAATAAGAGTCCGCCACATGGAGCAACTCAATCTTTTTCTTCCATCCCGAAAAACACTCTTCAAGCATAGTTCAGACTCTTCAAGCATAGTTCAGACGGAAAATGTCATTCTGAACATAGAAACTGCCCTGAGGCGTTGGAATCAACTGGAACATCTGCACCGCGAGAAACAAAACAAGCATGATCGATGAACAACAGCAGACACGTATAAATGAGAAATTCTCTTTTTTCTGAACAAATCATGAAAGATTCTCTATATGTCACCAAACAAACATGCTTTCACACAAAAGAATTGACATGTAATTCAGCAATGATCTATTTGCAATATACCAATTAAGTGAAACAAAAGAGTATGTCACAAGCAAGAATATCAACCAAGATGATGACGTAAGAACAATCATTTTACAGTTGAAAGGGCAATAAGGATTAGTTTGTCCATGAAGGCCAAATTCCAAAAGGAACGAGCATCTAAAGTTACATTCATCACTGTAACAAACTTCAAGATCGTTTGATTTTGCTTATCCGATGTGAGAAAAACCGAGGAAGAGTGTATTTTAGACGCTCCAAGGGAGAGAAAAGGAAGACAATATAATCTTAAGCAACTTAAAGATACATTGTATGCAAACTAATTATCTCCTGCAGTTATAGAACTTTTGACTTATGATCAAAATTAAGCTTAGTCAAGCTCACGAACAAAGTCAGATAACACAATGTGTACTCTCATTCATTTATACAATTGAACAACTAACCTATAGCATAGCCAGGTAAAGAAGTTACCACGCGACAGTTAGACACTGATGCTTTCATATCAATATATAATGATTTGAACGGCTTTTTCTTAGAGGGGAAGGATGGCTGCCAGTTTGAACTGCCATCATATTTTATTTATGTTAACTCTACTATGTTACAAGAGAGTATATGCACAAAAGAAATTCAGTGTGACTGTGAACACTAGCCTCCCCGCCCAATCTATAGACGAACTCTCGCAAATAAAAGAACATTACCTCCACAATATCTCTTGACCTTGAATACACGAATATACGATGAATTGAATAATCAATTACAGCAAAATAGCAAATAACTGAAGTATGCGATTATATATTGAAAAACAAATGAACTAGATTATCCTAAAATCAAGATATACAGGAGAGGAAGTTAGTTATAAATACAACATTCAAGAGATGGTTTTAGAGTTTTTTCACCAAGTAGGCGCTAGCCTTCACATCTCGCTGATGAGTTTAACCAAAATTTATGATTTATGAATATAGGATTCCACAGGGTCTCCATTGTCAGCTAATAGCTATTTTCAGAGGACAATGAGATGATAGTAATATGAATTTCTCTCTCATTTTCAAAATAATAATAGCTTTATTGTTAAGCAGAAAAGTGATGTGTTCAAACTGAAAGCCCTAGCTTTAGAGTTTTTTTTCACAAAGTAGGTGCTAGCCTTCACATCTCGATGAGTAACCAAAACTTAGCCTTCACATCTCCATTGATAGTTTATGGCTATTTTCCGAGCACAATAAAATGATAGTAATATGAATTTATCTCTCATTTTAACAATACTATGACTTTATTGTTAAGTAGGAAAGTAATGTGATCAAACTGAAAGGGATTTCTACGCTATAAATCCATTAGATCTAAGAATGACAAAACAGTAACTATCCAACAACCAAGAAAGTTATATCGGCATAATCCGATCTAACGGATCCCGCAATCAACCAGACAAGACCAATCCTAGCAATCTGAGACAGATAGATAGATATATACGGATGCACAAATTGCAACAACGGAGGGAAGAAACGACGACGGAGTTGAGATTGGAGTGATGGAAATGGATGTAAACCTGGCTGAACTTGAGAGCGTGCTGCTCGCCGGCGAGCTGGAGAGAGCCGGAGACGAAGACGAGCATGCCGCCGTTGGGACCGGAGGGCTGGCAGTCGACGGTGGAGATGCTGTGGGCGCACTGCTGGAAGGGGAGGGAGGTGAGCTTGGCGACGATGTTCGCAGCACCCATGGTCTTGGCGCCCTCGAAGGTGAGCATCGACGAGTCCTGGTAGAGCCCCGCCAGCCCCGCCCGGTTCCCGTCGAACGTCCGGTAGTAGTGTTCTACGAACGCCTTCGACACCGCTTCCGGATCCATCGCCGCCGACGTCGCCGGAGAACCAGAAAACACAGAGGAGGAGAAAACCCTAGTCGGCGGCGTGTATTTAGAAGGCGGAGAAAGAAGCAACTTTTGAGCCTTTGCGTGCAAATAACGCGCCGAACAGAAAAAATGAGGAAAAAAGAGAGAGAAAAATTAGGTCGATGGACTGGATAATTGCTTTGGAGCCCAGCCCAAATTTAATTTCAACAATTTTTTTATTTCTTTTTCATGAATCTCCTTCCTAAATCAACTCATAAACTAAAGAATTATTTCTTTACTTCTTCTAAATTATTAATATTTTCCCACTTTACTCACCTTCATTTTTCTACTTTTCTTTTTCTTTTTGTACTTATCTAGTTACATTTTGAAAAAAAATATTCAATAAAAATATTTAAAAATAAAGTAATGTATTTTTTTTCTATTTTCTTTTTACTTCCTAAATGTGGACTATAATTTTCTAAAATCAATAAAGGTAATTTTTTTGGATGAAATAAAAGAAAGAAATTTTTTTAAAAAAATTGACAGTTGAAAAACTGAAAACTTTCATAATTTGACATTATAAAATAGTTAATTCCTTATGTTGAGATGGAAATAGGCTGAAATAAACTAAATTTTAATGTTGTATAACTTGAGAGTATGTTTTAAAAAATATTTACTCTCTTTTTTAATAATTTCAGTAAATGAAAATATTGATAAAAAACTACACGCTACCTGAAAAAAAACATATTTTCTCTTTTAAGAGAAAAAATATTTTTTCAATTGCCATAGTGTCACTTATGTATTTAAAATATAGTTAATTCATTTTTTAATTGTTATTTCCTTATATAATCAAATAACCCAAAATAATAAGTTTGCTACAAAAATAATTCTCAATATATCAAATTTCCCGCAATTAAAGTATTATCTCCATTGAATTCATAGCTCTTGATATAAGCCAAAGAGAAAAAAAAATAGAAGATAAAGGAGCAATGCCTTCCTGCAGCAGACTTCTGTGTTCTCCACTGCCCTCCATATCCAAGCATCAAGCACCAGCAGCAAGTTCTCAGATTCCAACCTCAAAGGGCCTTTTGCTGCTGACCTCTCTTGCTCCTTTGGCCCTTTCCATAGCACTCTCTTCTCCCTTCCCTTCTCTGGCCATACCTTTTGCCAATTCCAAGTCCTCCCTCTTCCCCCTCACCACTCCCTACACCCAGTCCCAGAACTTGGAGCTCGGACTGGCAAATGGGTAA
The DNA here is from genome assembly GCA_001647135.1 of Pontederia paniculata. Taxonomy (NCBI): domain Eukaryota; kingdom Viridiplantae; phylum Streptophyta; class Magnoliopsida; order Commelinales; family Pontederiaceae; genus Pontederia; species Pontederia paniculata. The sequence continues at coordinate 48,067 of LTAE01001525.1, read as the reverse complement.
AGAAATGTTCTTTCCTTGTTCACAAACCTGAAAGACTTGATTTTTTTTATACATCTTTATAGGTACTGGAATCTCTTGTTTCAGGAAGATTAGGCCCTGCCCATCTACCAATCCTGGCTGTGTCTCGACGAACCCCATGTCTTCGTCCTTCGCTTTTCCATGGGTGATTCCTGATACCGACTCTGGAAATGCTGTTCAGGTAGATTAACTTCTTAACTTGTGGGTTCTCTGCTTTTGCCATACAGCTGCCTCATTCTTTCTACTGTGTGCTTCTCATTGCAGCGATTGAGAGAGGCAATCCTGAAAACTCAGAGGAACGTTAAGTTCAAGGTGGATGAGGAGACAACAGATGGTAACTTCTGTTAGATGGATAATGTTTCGGTTCTTCTGCATCCTTCACCACAGAAACAGAATTTTTAAAGATAGGCTAACAAGCGAAGCAAATGCTGAAGAGGACCAATGTATAGATTTTTTTAGGATGTTAGAGCAAATCCTGTTGATTTATCAGAAAGTTAACAAGATATTATATCTTCTGTTAGGTTCTTAGCTTCTTATCCAGATAAAGCAATGACTGAACAAAGGAACACATTTGTTTTCTTCTGCATATGGAATACCTTTTTGCTTTCTTCCAATCACCATGTACAGCTCTCTGTTTGTTTTTTTATTATGGAAATAAAAACATAAAATTCAATCAATATTCAGAAAGAACTGAAACCACTGGCAATGTGCTTGTTTTTTTTCAGGACAGTACTTGCAAGCAGAAGTGGATGCTGGATTTGGGCGTGATGTGCTGGAGTTCTTGGTGAAGAAGGATGTGGTTGCTTACAGATCTATGGCCACAAAAGTCACCTACGTTTACCCTTTCACCACTGCTGTTGGTGATTCCAAAGGACAAATTGAGAGGATTAACAGAATCATGGCTGAATTGGGTTGGTATGCTCCAAATTTTGAGTCAATGGACTGATCAGTTCATCTTCAAAGAAGAAGAACAAGAACTGCAAGAAGTTTTTACGTGTATGTACCAAAACAATTAAGTTGAAGAATCATATAAGCCTATAGATGATGGATATCTGAGTTGAAGGATTTAACTTTATTTTTTATTCTTAAATTCCGACAATGATAACAAGTAAGATTGCTGATTTATATATTAAATTTTTCCAAGATTACTGCAAAGCATTATAGTTTGTACTTGGATATGGACTAATTGCAGTAATCTTGATTGAAAGAACTCAAGTGATGTACATGAAGACTATTTATGCAGGGGGCTTCATCAAGTTAAAGATGAATACTCAACACTCAATGATCATGATATGTCCTTGCCCATGAACTTACTGCATTATATATGGTATATGTATTAAGTGAAACAAACATAAAAGGACTGTTTTTTTGCATTATCAATCAACTTTAAACTTTCCAGAAAGTTAACCATTAACCAGATTTAAGAGGACATCAAATTAGGAAATCTTAGGTTTCTGTTTTAGTAGAAGCCTTTATGTATTCATGCAGACAGACTGCAACATAATTTTTTATTGAATGTTTTCTTTTCAGATGAATACTACCATCAGTTAGTAGAAAATGTTCTTAGTCATTTGATGACCGGCTATATTTTTGAACTATTTGACTGCTGAACTAAATTCAAGGACCTATGCTTCCTGGTTCTCTGGGTCTTGATCTGTACCAAGGAGTAGTGATGCAACTTGCAACTACAAAATCTTGAACTTTGTCCAAAGATTCAACTCTTTCTACTACCTGGAGCACTTTTCTTTGGCCTATAGAACTATCCAAAGAAACATTTGCAGCAAAAAAGTTGCAAGGGTCCAGGACACTGATGCACTTTGCTGAGGCAGTTCTGAGATATCTAATACCACGACCAGGTGGACTCATAACAGCGAAAAGGAATGCACAACACTGTCACCTGTATGCAGTACAAGACATTGGACTTGGACTAGAGAACATAGGATGCAGATGCTCATGCTTATGTCAGGAACTTAATTTGGCCCAGTGCTGAAAGGACCATGTTGTGGAGAGAGAGAGATGTAATAGTACAAGTAGATAAGACTAAATATTGTTGGCATCAATACCATCTGTGAGTAGTGTATCTAAACCTAAGCAAGGAGGTGAGACAGACATGACATCTTTCTTTCCATGAACTTGGTATCTTTCAGCAACAATGCACATTGGCGAGTTTAGAAAACTTTTACCAAAAATACACGAGGAAATGGCAAACTATGCTTTAAGATTTCAGACGCTACAAGGCAACAAAATGTTGTGTGCCATAATGGAGAGGCTCAACACATGAAATGAGATATACTGTATGCTTGCGGTTTAAGATTGGCATACTTTTGAGTGGTTGCTATTTGATTTCTTCACCAAATATAAATATTCGAAATCCTAATTATACTAGACAGGAGAGTAAAGGCCTTTCTCAATTCTCTAGTTAATCTAACCATGGTACATGAAACCTACCTTTTTTCTTTTTATTTTGTTATTATTTTGTTTTGTTTCTTTGACACTCAACCTCCTCCATCAGTTAAAAGTTTGATAAAGTTGTAGGAAACTCTCTACAAAAGGGCCCACTTGGTGTATTTACTCACTTTGAAATCTTTCACATGTGATGCTTTCAGTGCTCTGTAATACATTATATCATTAATTATTCTATTTAATTAATGATGACTGGCCTACGTTACAACAAAATAGATTTAGAAGAAAGTTAAATTACGAGAATAAATTCTGAAAAAAGTAATTTGCATTGATTTCATGATTTGGATTGTGTTTAAGAACATAACATAAAGAAATATGAATTGGTCATTTATTAGTCTAAATGAGAGTATGTAAATTTAGGAAATATTTTTCACTTTCAGAAATATTTAAGCAATCACAACTCATTTTAATTGATCCAATGAAATGTACAATAATGAGATATCAAAATAAAGGGAAATTGTAAGTAAAAGATGTTTTATTGATGTTTAAGTGTTAAATGATGAAATACTAATAATTAGGCAGGGCAAAATCATTAATTGCCCGTTTGTAATAATTATCCAAACAAAATGACAAAATAAGAACCTGAGTTAAATATTAACCATAGTTTACTATTAAATATGTATAATAATACATGAAATGAAAAATAAAGTTAGGTTATGGTTAGAAAAAAAATATTAGAATATACCCAAGCTTGTGTGACCTTTTCCTTTTATTTTTCTTGCATAAGCAATTTGGTATTTGGGGGAAAAAATTGTTTTGGGGCCTCAAGGAAACAAGGGTTTGACTAAAAGCTTATCCAATTATTTCCCCCAAAATTAATTTTCGAAGATTATTTTTGGAGAAAAATTAGTTCTTTGAAGGTTTCCAAGGTGAAATTTTGAATGAAATCCCCTCCATTTTTTGCGGATTTTGCTCCAATTTGGTAAGCTCTTCATCCTTTTTTTTCCCCAACTGAGCGATTTTGCCCCCGATTTTTTGACTGCGGGCTTTGATCTAAGGTTTACATGTTGCAAACAAGCTGGAATTTTTGGGATTATCATGCAACTGATGTCGGGAACAGTAGTTTCTGTGGAACTGATGCTTCTCTTGAGCTCTCGGATTTCTCATTTGAGCATTGTTTCTTTCTTCTTAGGGTTTCAGCTGTAAAGTTTAGATCTTTCTGAAATCATAATTTTAAACCGTTTGAGCTAGTGAGATATCTGAAGTTTTCTTCAATTTCTTGTTTCGGAATAAGAGGGTTTACTTTTTTTAGCTAAGCTGTGTCTACAAAGTGAGATCATTTTGCTCTGGGCATGTGTTCGAAGAGTAGTGATTCGCGATGGAATAGTGTCTTCTACGTGGTCTGTCTGCAAAAACTGTGTTGTTTTTGCTCTTTCGCAATGTTTTTTTTCCTGTAGAATTAGGGCTTAGGAGTGAGAAGAGAAGCTCAGTGAGTGATCTCACATTGCCTTGCTTGTCTGCGTTCATGCTAGGATTACTTTCAGTAGTTCCCTTTGACATGCTTAGCTGATTTGTATACGGTTTGGTGCATGTTGCTGACATTGAATTCTTATGTTTGTTATTTTTTGTGCTCTGGTGTTCTTTCTCATGCTGGTGGCGATCAGCCTGAGACAAATCGCAGCACGCATGATGAGGATGGTTCTTCTCATTTCTTGAGCACATTCAAGTGCAACCGTGAGCAAGGTGCGAAGGACAGGAGATTAGATAATGGATTATAACAGGGATGAAGCCCTCAGAGCGAAAGAGGCTGCTGAAAGAAAATTCCGCACCAAAGACTTAATTGGTGCTCGGAAATCTGCTTTGAAGGCCCAAAATCTCTTTCCAAAACTTGACGGGATATGCCAGATGATTTCCACTCTTGATATTTATCTTGCAGCTGAGCGCAAAGTTAATGGGGAGAATGACTGGTATGCCATTCTCTCGGTGGATGCTTCTGCAAATGAAGAGATCTTGAAGAAACGGTACAGAAAGTTAGTTCTTCAGCTTCACCCTGACAAGAACAAGTCCATGGGTGCTGAAGGTGCTTTTAAGCTTATTTCAGAGGCTTGGAGTGTGCTCTCTGATAAAAGTAGGAGACTAGAATATGACCAGAAGAGAAATGCAAATGGGTTTCAACAGCGAGCTCCTCAGTCACATGAAGATCATTCTGTTCAAACTTCTGTGAATGGTTTCTATGAGTTTGCACAAGTCCGTAAAAAGAGTAAAAGAGCTCGTAAGAATCACATTGATCTTTCTGCTGTTCCTCCATCTCATTCATCAAGCTCGAACACATTCTGGACATCTTGCAATCGGTGTAGGATGCAGTATGAATATCTGAGAGTATACCTTAATCACAATCTTTTGTGTCCCAATTGTAATCAGGCTTTCCTCGCTGTAGAGATAGGAATTCCAGTTAATGCAATCAATTCTTCTGTTTCTTGGTCAGCAAAACAATGCCAACAGAACTCCAATCATAATTCTACAATCAGGAATGGCTATTGTGGTGGTTATAGTAATTCCACTTATCAAGGAACCTCTCCAGGAGAATTCCAGCATGTGAGTGATCATTATAACAACCAGTTTAACTGGGGATCATACTCTGGGTCTAGTGGCATTACTAGTACAACTGATACTGCCTTTCAGTCAGCAAATTTTACTTACCCAAAGGTTAACAAAAAGAGAAAGAAGCGTGAGGAAGCCCACTTAGGTGCTAAAAGAGAGGAGACTTATAGGAAGGATGACTATGCTTCTAACGGCTTTGCTAGCTTGGACTCCAATTTTACTCATACTTATGAACAAGACTACTGTTCTTTTAAGCCCGAAAAGCCTGCTAAAAGGATGAGGCATAGTAATGATGCTTTTGGTGATCATGAAAGAAATAATGCGGAGAGCTTTTCTACATGCACTGAAAGTGCCACTGCATTTGAAGTAGAAAAAACTGCTGGTTCTTCTGCAGATTACTCTAAACCTAGAATAACTAGGCAGTATAACTTCAGCAAGGAACTTTTGCAAATCAATGTACGGGAATTGCTAATGGAGAAGGTCAGGATGACAACAAGCAAAAAGCTGTTAGAATGGGGTCTAGCTAATCCTGCCAAGTCAGTTGAAAAAGTGAAACCGAACGGGAAGCATGATCAAAAGGACAATGATCGTGAACAAGAGAGAACTGCAGTTCATGCAAAAGCATTGATGCAAACTGAGCTTGATGATTCCAGTAGAAAAAATTCACCTGATATTGATGATACTGGAGACCACCAAGAAGTCCATAAGCCAATCTCAATTGATGTTCCTGATCCTGACTTCTATGATTTTGACAAGGACCGGCTTGAAAGGACATTTGAAGCTGATCAAGTATGGGCGACATATGATAGTGAAGATGGAATGCCTCGTCTTTATGTGCTAGTCCAAAAGGTTCTTTCTCTTAAGCCTTTTAGGATCCGTATGACTTTTCTGACTTCAAAGTCAAATAGCGAGTTAGGACCTATTAACTGGGTCAGCTCTGGGTATGCCAAGACATGTGGAGATTTCAGGGTTGGCAGATACAAAATTGGAGAAACAATTAATATATTCTCACATAGGATGAGATGGGAGAAGGGTACAAGGGGAATTATTAAAATTCTCCCAAAGAAAGGTGATATTTGGGCAGTATATAAAAACTGGTCTCCTGATTGGAATGAGTTTACACCTGATGATATTATACACAGATATGAGATGGTTGAAGTTCTTGATGATTATATTGAAGAACAAGGCGTAATTGTCGCTCCGCTAGTGAAAGTTGCTGGTTTCAAAGCAGTGTTTCATCGACATTTGGACACAAAGGAGATCAAGAGAATCCCAAGAGAAGAAATGTTTCGATTTTCGCATCAGGTTCCGTATTATATGCTTACAGGTGAAGAAGCTCATAATGCTTTGAAGGGCTGTCTTGAACTGGATCCAGCAGCTACTCCTGTGGAATTGCTTCAGGTTATTACAGAAGTGAAGGATGATGTGGTTGAGGGAACCAGTAAACTAAAAATACAGAGTTAATTTTGAATCAGTCATAAATGATCTATTCACTGTTGAATATACTGCACCAGCTGCAACATTGAAGTCCTATTTAACTGCTATTTTTCTTCCTTTCTTTTGGTGGCGTGGATTAGGATGCCATGGCGGTCGAATCATTCATACATCTTCGGTGCAAGCATGATTGGCTTCCTGTGAATTACTGCGGACACGAGCCAATCAATAACCATTTTCTTGAGGTTACTAGTTTCCATGCCAGGTCACAATTGGTGAAACTTTGAATGACAATGGTTGCTCTAACAAAAACAATCCAGTTACCTATTTACCAATTATATATACGATGGAACTTTGTGTGTCCTATTCTTAGTGTTCATTTACTTATTTTTGTGTTTCTTGTGTAATTCTTGGAGACGTTTACATTCTCCTTCGTGTATGTTATATTTTATTTACTGTGGTGAAAACTTATGAAGCCTGTAAGAACATTTCGGATTGATGGTAACAGGATGTCATTGCTTTATTACTAGAATCTGCATTTTTCTTCTTCACCTGTTCCAAAGACTTTTGGTTATGAATTTTTAGATAATTGTCTTTGCAGAGTCGTCATGTGATTTTTCTTTTTTTTTGGGTTTTTTCTGGCATTTTAGTCTGTGATCATTGTCATTTGGCTATCTAGGTGAAAATGATAATCAGAGTTCTGGATTCCACTCAAGTTTGCCTATGATGTTCCTGTCTATTAAGTCAGTTCTTATTTGATGTACCTGCCACATTAATTCAGTTCACTTATCTGTCTCAAAAATATCCAAAAATAAAAAGAATCTAAGATTTTAGAAAAGGGATTGCTGTTGGTGTGTAACATTTTTGTCCTGACATTCCATTATGTTGACATATTCAATTGTGTGCTAATGGGATGAACTGAGGAAGATGTTGAACATCTTTCTTTTGATACATGTAGAACTAATTTTCAATATTAAAAAAATGGATTATATCTTAAATAAAAATTTTGATTAGATCTCGATCATTAAAATCAAAATTTGTACTGCTCTATATGGACGAAGCAAAATATTATTTCACATTTATTAGTTTGTATCGTATGCGCTTGCAAAATTATTTATAATTTTATTTTTTTTAAAAAAATATTTTTTAACCGTAATTTACTAATAATTTGTATCCTATGGCGTCTACCACACTCAAGAATATACAGAATGAAAGAGTACATGTAACAAGGCAAGGGCAGATGCAAAAGTTAGCAGACAAAACAAACACCCCACACATTTCACATGAACCCACTTCCATGTGCTCAAAGAGCATACACGGTTGACTACGGTTGGCAATAAGGCATGTCATTTGTGACCGGCTCATAATTTAACCTATTTTGAATTTTATTCGGTTCATCTTTTTAGATAAATAAGTTAAGCTCGAAATTAAGATTTGATATTTTATTTAAACATGCTTAGTTCGTCTATATTAGACCTATCTTATTAGTTTATAAGGTCAACTTATATAATTAATATATATTATAAAATTTAAAAATATTTAGCATATGAGCCAAAATTATTAATAATTTTGATTTAAAAAAAATAAATATAATATCAAAAGAAGTACAATAAGTCATTTTTATTTAAAATTATTATTAATTTTAGTGTGTTAAATATGCTAAAGGGCACAATATTTTTTATATTATAAATACAAGTTAAAATATAATTTAATATATATTTATTAATTAATAAATATGGCTTAATAAGCTATTAAGTTATGTCAGATTTCTTAAATTTAATAAACAAGTCAGACCAAACTTAATTTTTAAATCTATTATAGACCTTTGGCCTACCTCGTTTATTAAATTTTTTAAATAAATTTGGCCTATTTAGTGTTGGTCTAGCTCGGCTCGGCTCGTGTTCATCCCTACTGACATACTCTTCTGTATTCTCCATTGCAATGTTCATGTATCCATCCAAACAAGCTAAAATGCTTGCAAGAGATACTTTAATTCTAAAGATGGACTCACGAGTGGTAATTGTCTATGGATGTCGTGTTATCGGCTTGCAGAAAATATTGTAATCAAGAAATGAAATAGCAAACTGCAAAAATTTAAGGTAAACATGACAAATATTAGTTTAAGCAATCGAGAAAAGCTTTGAAATCATCTAGATCTTGGGCAGACCCATGACGAGACGAATCCTAATCCAATGCATAGTAAGGGTTGTTTGCATCGAGGGAATAGAGGAATATCAAAAATGGGGCAAAGTTTTTTGGTTCAACATGTCAATTTGTGTCCATGACATTGTTAGAAATTTACTTGAATTCATATTAAAGTTTGAAATTAAATTTATAGTCTATTTAAGTTGGACTCCATTTATTATTTAGTTAAGGTTTTGTTCATCTTTGGACTTTGAAAATTTTCAATAGATACACAAGTCAAAATTTTAGAGATAAAAATAAGGAGATGTAGTTATTGTCTCCATCAGTTATCATCATATGACATCCCCAAGAATTAAACTTTCATCCGCCGGGAGTTTAAGAAGTGGGTCAAGGATCTTTGGCAGCTCTCACTATGGGGTTTCGAGAAATATTCTATCTATAATTCATTAATTAAAATATTTATTTCTGTCCAATGATGTAACCAATTGCAAGTGAAAATTATCATATCTTAGTGTTCTCTTTTACATGTAATTTCTTCTCTTGCTTGATATTGTGCAATAAGTTAATATTAAAGCTTTATGTTTTGATACTATTACAAACTAGTATCAGAGTCGAGACAATTCTTTATCAGATTAACGATGATTCTCTATGAAAGTTCTGGATTCAACGATGATCCTCCATCATTGAGCGGAGAGAAAGTGTTAGACAACTCTAACGATGACAAATTCATGAGTGAAGATGGCGACACCACACAAGCTGACGCGACATGGGTGCACAATGTCGTGCTTGTGGGATTCGGCAGTGCAAACATGCTCCTTTTTCGAGTCAACAGATAGAAGATCAAGAAGGACGCAACTATGGTGTACCAATTATCATGCCCATCGATAATCGTTGGATAGCCAAGTACTAGTGTGCACACCACTCGCACGGGCAGGCTAGTAGGGGCATGCGTCACCATGGCTAGGAGCTATTAGGGCTAGTTTGGCTCATTATTTTCATGACAACAATCTACTTCTTCGTTGTTTGGGCTAGCTTCAGTAGGGGTTGTGCTTCGCCATATAGGCAGGCACGTCAATAGTGGTGTGCACTACATAGGAAGATATGAGCATACGTTGTTGCACAGAACATGTCCCACGACTCTCATTCTTCTTTTGTTTCTATATAATTTTGTCATGTCAACACTTTTATACTTAATGTAACATCCTGGACTATCAAGATATTATTCATTTTGGTCCTTCGCTTGTACGATTTTGAAATGCGTCTTGACAGGTTCAATACATGTTCTCATATATACCCAACAGTTCTCCCATGACTTGCACATGTGGGACTAATCAAAGGTATGTCTCCTGCATTCTTCCCCCTTTTGGGGATTCAACATCATCGTTGAGTGATCTCCCATCATGGCATAGAGGTTCACGCGTAGAGGCTCTGATATCACATGTAACATTTTGGTCTGCTAAGACATTGTTCGCTTTGGATCTTGGCCCGCACGATTTTAAAATGCGTCTTGACATGTCCAATGCATGTTCCCATATATATCCAACATTTCTTCCGTGACTTGCCAATATATACTCAACATATCTCTCGTGACTTGCTCATGTGAGACTAATCAAAGACATGCCTCTTGCATTCTTCTCCTTTTTAGGGACTTAAGGTCCTTGTTGAGTGATCTTCCACCATGGTACAAAGGTCTACGCGGAAAGGCTCTGATAGCACATGTAACATCTTGGCCTGCAAAAATATCGTTCATTTTGGACCTTGACCGCACGATTTTAAAATGCGTTTTGACATGTCCAAAAATATTCTCATGTATATTTAGCATCTCTCTCATGACTTGCCTCTGTGGAATTAATCAAAGGCATGCCTCATGCATCCTTCTCCTTTTTAGGGACTCAACATCCTCGTTGAGTAATCTCCCACCATGGCATAGAGGTCCACGCGGAGAGGCTCTGATACCACATGTGGCTAATTTTGGCTTATATGATTATAATGCTAGTTCTAATTTTGGGGTTTTCTACAACCCCAAACCAAAATACTCATATACTATACTATAATATGTTGATGATACACTTATTATTTATTGATTCAAGAAGGTGACAAAGAAAACTTCAATTATGATCGACATATATGAGAATTCTCAGGGTTATGCATAAACAGAGCAAAATCATCCTTCATTCATTTTTTAATGGATAAACATGACGTTGACAATTACTCTAGCTTGCTTCAAAATAGCAATATGCACATTACAATAAAATATTTGAGTCAAGTCTCCCTTTAACCGATAAAAAGACAACATCTAAACATTGGACATCAGTGGTGGAAAGGTGGGAATTATATCTGCTTGGAGGGGTAGATTTCGTATCTAGAGGTGGTCGACTTACTTTATTGCACTCAATACTCTTTGCCATCCTGATCTACTTTACATCAATCCTAGCATTGCCATGCTGGTGGAGATTCACATTGACTCCTTATGAAGTAAGTTCTTTTGGAGACATTAGAGGGGCACAAGGTGTGGCGTTTACTTGGTGACTGGGAAATATGTGTGTCGTCCGATCACCTAAAGGAGTGATAGGGGTTTGGATCCTACAACAAACAATGCACTTCTATCTAAATAGACATGTTGCCTAATAAGTAGTTGATGTATAGCATCAAGTGCATAAGACTTGCACTTTAGGAAGATGTATTTGGGCATAAAATATTATGTAATATGAAAAGTCAATAACGGGTGAAGGTGTATTAAGTGGAAGTCATTGCATAAGTTTTTTTAAAAGGCCACTGCATTAAATATGGATTAACTATGTTTGTTAACCTTATTTGTCTAATAGCTAAAAATGATTAGAACAATTCTAAATCATGAGAATAATATATATATATATA
>LTAE01001525.1:9328-33424 GCA_001647135.1 Pontederia paniculata | reverse complement strand
TTTTTTTTTTTTTTTTTTTTTTTTTTTTTTGGTCAGATGAAAACCACCACCAGAAGTTGTGTTTCCGGGTCTTAATCTCTCTAGTCATTCAGAAACCATTGATGGCCAGTCTACATTTCTGAACTATTTTTTCGTTGCCGCCATAATTAATCAACCAAGATGTAGTGATGCAACTTGCAACTACGAAAGCTTGAATTTTGTCTAAACATTCAACTTTTCTACTGCCTGGAGCTCTTGCCTGGCCTATAGAACTATCCAAAAGTAACATATGCAGCAAAATAGTTGTAAGGGTCCAGTACACTGATGCACTGTGCTGAGGCAGTTCCTGAGATATCTAATACCACGACCAGGTGGACTCCGCAGCAGCTAAATGGAATGCAACAGCACTGTCACCTGTGGGCAGTACAAGACATTTGACTTGGACTAGAAAACATAGGATGCAGTTACTCATGCTCAAGCCAGGGACCTAATTTGGCCCCAATGCTGAAAGGACCATGTTGTGTAATAGAGAATGAGATGATCTGCTAAATATTGTGGGCATCAATGCCATCTGTGACTTGTGAATACAAACCTAAGCAAGGAGGTGAAGACAGACTTGACATCTTTCTTTCCATGAACTTGATATCCTTCAGCAACAATGCACATTGGTGAGTTTGCAAAACTTTTACCAAAACTGCACAAGAAAATGGCAAACTATGCTTTACAGATTTCAGATGCTGCAGGGCAACAGAAATATTGTGTCATAAAGGAGAGGCTCAACACATGAAATGATATGTATTGTTGTATGCTTGTGGTTTAAGATTGGCATACTTTTTTTGAGTGGTAGCTATTTAATTTCTTCACCAAATATAAATATTCAAAATCCTAATTATACTAGACACGAGAGTAAAGGCCTGTCTTACTCAACACTCTAGTTAATCTAACCATGGTACCTGAAACCTACTTCTTTTTCCTCTTTATTCTATTACCATTCTGTTTTATTTTTACTTTTTTTGGACACTCGACCTCCTCCATCAGTTAAAAGTTTGATATAGTTGCAGGAAACTCTACAAATGGGACCCACTTGGTGTATTTACTCGCTTTGAAATCTTTCACATGTGATGTTTTCAGTCCTATGTAATACATAATAAAAGAAATTTAAAGACAATAAAATATGTTTAGAAGAAATTTATATCATGAGAGTAAATTCCAAAAAATATAGTTTTCATAAGTTAATGTATCTGATAGTGTTCAAGAAAATAACATAAAAAAATATAAATTGTTGTTTATTATTCTAAGATGAGAGCATGTAAATTGAGCAACTATTTTCATTTTAAAAATAACTTTTATCAATCACAATTCATTTTAGAATCCATGAAATATAAAATGAAGACTTCTCAAATTAAGGGGGAGTGCAAGTAAAAAAATGTTTTATTAGGTCTAGGCATTAATTGATGAAATGCAAATAATTAGACAGGGTTAAAATCATTAATTACCTATTTGTAATAATCATCAACCATGAAACAAAATGACAAAATAAGAACCTGAGTTAAATATTAACCGTAGTTTATTATTATATGTATAAAAATACATGAAATGAAAAAATAACCTTATGGTTAGAGGAAAAAAAATATTAGAATATACCCTGACCTTCCTTTTATTTTTCTTGCATAAGCCTTTTGGTATTTGGGGGAAAAGTTTTTGGTTTGGGGCCTCAAGAAAACAAGGGTTTGACTAAAAGCTTATCCAATTATTTCCCCCAAATTTTATTTTTGAGGATTATTTTTGGAGAAAAATTAGTTCTTTGAAGGCTTCCAAGGTGGAATTTTGAATGAAATCCCCTCCAATTTTTGCGGATTTTGCTACAATTTGGTAAGCTCTTCATCCTTTTTTCCTCGACTGAGACCTTTTGCCCCCGATTTTTTGACTGCAGGCTTTGATCTAAGGTTTACATGTTGCAAACAAACTGAAATTTTTGAGATTATCATGCAATTGATGTCGGGAACAGTAGTTTCTCTCGAGCTGTTGCTTCTCTTGAGCTCTCAGATTCGTCATTTGAGCCGTGTTTCTTTCTTCTCGGGGTTTTGTGTATAAAGTTCAGATCTTTCTGAAATCATAATGTTAAAGCGTTTGAGCAAGTGAGATTTCGTTCCATTTGTTGTTTCTGAATAAGAAAATTCACTTTTTTTTAGCTAAGCTGTGTCTGCTAAGTGAGATCGTTTTGCTTTGGACATGTTTCTAGGAGTAGTGATTCAAGATGGAATAGTGTCTTCTGCGTGGTCTGTCTGCAAAAGCTGTGTTGTTGTCGTCCTTTAGCTGATTTTCCCTGTAGAATTAGGGCTTAGTGAGTGAGAAGAGAAGCTCAGTGAATGATCTCGCATTGTCTTGCTTGTCTCTTTTTCATGTTAGGATTACATTCGGTGGTTACCGTTGACATGGTTGCTGATTTATATACATTTTGGTGCATGTTCCACTCGGATGTTGCTGACTTTGAATGCTGGTGGCGATCAGCTTGACACAAATCACAGCGCACAAGATGAAGATGTTTTTTCTCCTGTCTTGAGCACATTCAAGTGCAGTCGTAAGTAAGGACAGGAAATTAGAGAATGGATTATGACAGGGATGAGGCCCTCAGGACAAAGGAGGCTGCTGAGAGAAAATTCAATGCCAAAGACTTAACTGGTGCTCAGAAATTTGCCCTGATGGCACAAAATCTTTTTCCGAATCTTGAGGGAATATGCCAGATGATTTCCACTCTAGATATTCATCTTGCAGCTGAACGCAAAGTTAATGGGGAGAATGACTGGTATGCCATTCTCTCAGTGGATGCTTCAGCAAATGAAGAGATCTTGAAGAAGCGGTACAGAAAGTTAGTTCTTCAGCTTCACCCTGACAAGAACAAGTCCGTGGGTGCTGAAGGTGCTTTTAAACTTATTTCACAGGCCTGGAGCGTCCTTTCTGATAAAAGTAGGAAACTAGAATATGACCAGAAGAGGAATGTAAATGGGTTTCAACATGGAGCTCCTAAGTCACATGAAGACCATTCTGTTCAAAGTTCTGCAAATGGTTTCTATGAGTTTGCACAGGTTCGTAAAAAGAGTAAAAGAGCTCGTAAGAATCACACTGATCTATCTGCTGTTCCTCCATCTCATTCATCAACCTTGAACACATTCTGGACATCTTGTGATCGGTGCAGGATGCAGTATGAATATCTGAGAGTATACCTTAATCACAATCTTTTGTGTCCTAATTGTAATCAGGCTTTCCTCGCTGTAGAGATAGGAATTCCAGTTAATGCAGTCAATTCTTCTGTTTCTTGGTCAGCTAAACAATGCCAACAGAACTCCAGTCATAATTCTACAATCAGGAATGGCTATTGTCCTGGTTATAGTAATTCCACTTTTCAAGGAACCTCTCCTGCAGAATTTCAGCATGTCGGTGATCCATATAACAACCAGTTCCATTGGGAACCATATGCTGGGTCGAGTGGAATTAATAGTACAACTGATACTGCTTTTCAGGCAGCAAAGTTTACTTACACAAAGGTTAACAAAAAGAGGAAGAAGCGTGAAGAAGTCCAGTTAGGTGCTAGAAGAACGGAGACTCATAGGAGTGATGACTTTGCTTCAAGAAATGCATCTAATGGCTTTACTAGTGACTCCAAGTTCACTCATACTTATGAACAAGACTACCTTTCTTTTAAGCCCGAAAAGCCTTCCAAGATAATGAGACATAACAGTGATGCTTTTGTTGATTATGAAAGAAATGAGACGGAAAACTTTTCTGCATGCACTGAAAGTGCCACTGCTTTTGAAGTAGAAAAGACTATTAGTGCTTCTGCAGATTACCCTAAATCTAGAGTAACTAGGCAATATAACTTCAGCAAGGAACTTTTGCAGATCAATGTACGGCAATTGCTGGTGGAGAAGGTCAGAGTGACAATAAGCAAAAAACTGGAAGAATGGGGTTTAGCTAATCCTTCTAAGTCAGGTGAAAAAGTAAAATCGAACCAGAAGCATGATCAAAAGGACAATGATAGTGAACGAGAAGGAGCTGCAGTTCATGTAAAAGAATTGATGCAAACCGAGCTTGATGATTACAGTACGAAGAATTCACCTGATAGTGATGATATTGGAGTCCTCCAAGAAGTGCATAAGCCAATCTCAATTGATGTTCCTGATCCTGACTTCTATGATTTTGACAAGGACCGGCTGGAAAGGACTTTTGAAGGTGATCAAGTATGGGCAACATATGATAGTGAAGATGGTATGCCTCGTCTTTATGTGCTAGTGCAAAAGGTTCTTTCGCTTAAGCCTTTTAGGATCCGAATGACTTTTCTGACTTCAAAGTCAAACAGCGAGTTAGGGCCTATTAACTGGGTCGGCTCTGGGTATGCCAAGACATGTGGAGATTTCAGGGTTGGCAGATATAAAATTTGGGAAACAATTAATATATTTTCACATAGGATGAGATGGGAGAAGGGTCCAAGGGGGGTTATTAAAATTCTCCCAAAGAAGGGTGATATTTGGGCAGTATATAAAAACTGGTCTCCAGATTGGAATGAGTTTACACCAGATGATATCATACACAAGTATGAGATGGTTGAAGTTCTTGATGATTATTTTGAAGAACAAGGCATTGTTGTCGCTCCATTAGTGAAAGTTGCTGGTTTCAAAGCAGTGTTTCATCGACATTTGGACACAAAGGAGGTCAAGAGAATCCCAAGAGAAGAGATGTTTCAATTTTCGCATCAGGTTCCTTATTATATGCTTACAGGTGAAGAAACTCATAATGCTTTGAAGGGCTGTCTTGAACTGGATCCAGCAGCTACTCCTGTGGAATTGCTTCAGGTTATTACCGAAGTGAAGGATGATGTGGGAGAGGAAACCGGTGAACTAAAAGTACAGAGTTAATTTTGAAGGCATCTTAAATGGCCTTTTCGTTGTTGAATATACTGCACCAGCTGCAACATTAAAGTCCTATTTAACTGCTATCTCTTCTTTTTCCTCTGATGGCATGGTGTTGGAATCATTCATAAATCTTTGGTACAAGCATGATTGGCTTCTAGGCGTATTCTTAATGTTGCTTGGGAATCACCATGGAAATGAACCACTCAGGAGCCATTTTTCTTGAGGTTACTAGTTTCCAATTCAGGTCGCAGTTGATGAAACTTTGAATGTTAATGGTTAGTCTTGCTCTAACAAAAAAAAGTCCAGTTACCTAGTTACCAATTATAAATACAATGTAACTGTGTCCTATTCTTAGTTTTTCATTACTTATTGTTGTGCTTCTTGTGTAATTCTTGAAGATGTTTACATTCTCCTTCTTGTATGTTGTATTTTATTTACTGCGGCTAAATCTTATGAATCCTGTAAGAACATTCAGATTGATGGTAACAGGAGACCGTTTCTTCACTACTATAAATCTGCATTCTTCTTCTTCATTTGTGCATTGTGCCAATGAAAATTTTGATTATGAATTACTAAATAAATGTCTATGTACAGCAGTCATGTGATCATTTGGGGTTTTTCCTGTAGTCTTGTGAGCATAAATACAATTTTGATTGATAATCTGAAATGCAATGTTTATGCCAATGACCATTTTGGTTATGAATTATAAATAAAATGTAACTGTGTCCTATTCTTAGTTTTTCATTACTTCTTCTTGTGCTTCTTGTGTAATTATTGAAGATCTCTTCTTGTATGTTGTATTTTATTTACTGTGGCTAAATCTTATGAATCCTGTAAGAACATTTCAGATTGATGGTAATAGGAGACAATTTCTCTACTACTAGAAACATGCATTCTTCTTCTTCATCTGTGCATTGTGCCAATGAAAATTTTGATTTATGAATTATTAAATAAATAACTATGCACAGTAGTCATGTGATTATTTGAGGTTTTTCCTGGGCTGTAGTCTGTGAACATTGTATTTGCCATTTGGTGAAAACATAGATGATCGGAGTTCTGGGTCAAATTCAGGTTAGCCTTTCTTCCTGTCTGTTCAGTCAGTTCTTTTCATACACCTGCTACATGTTAATTCAGTTCACTTCTCTATCTAGAAAATCGCTTCCAAAAAGGAAACATATGCTCGAAAAAACAGATATGAGACGCACAAAAGAGGAAAGAAAAACAAAGATTTATGATTCCTCGTAGGGTTGAGCAAAATCGGATTCAGGACCCGGTCACCCTCGACTCGATTTTGGTCGGATCTCAAAGAATGATTTTATTTTTATTTTTTATTATATTAAAATAAAATTAAATTTTTTAATATTTATTAATATTAATTATTACTAATTATAAACTCTTTTTTATTATGCATTAGTAATAAAATCAAATTATATGTTAAATATTTAAAAGAAAAGTTATAATATATTATATAAATATTACATACATATATAATTTATAATATATTTATATATTATAATATAAGTTGATTGGGTCGGAATTAAATTCGGATTTTTTGAACTTGGACCTGGACCGAAAAAATTCTCCAAAATTCGAATCAGATCGGGCCGAAATAATCGGATCGGTTCGAATCATGTTCAGCCCTAATTCTTCGTGTGGATATCTATCTCTCCCAAGTAGTTTTTTCATTAGCCTATGTAAGAAATTAGAACTCATTTAAGGGTTTAATGAATGTTTAAGCTGCTGCAATCAAACATGAAATTTTCATTCATAATAATCCAAATTGAAGCAAAGCGATGCATTGCACCACCATCAAGTCATTTATTATAAAAAAAAACAGTAGACAAGGTTTTCATTCATAATAATCCAAATTGAAGCAAAGCGATGCATTGCACCACCATCAAGTCATTTATTATAAAAAAAAACAGTAGACAAGGTTTTCATTCATAATAATCCAAATTGAAGCAAAGCGATGCATTGCACCTCCATTAAGTCATTTATTATAAAAGCAGTAGAAAAGACATAAATTAGATTGACACGAGTTCGTTTTCTCTTATCTTAACAAAGATGAACAGACAGGTGACGTCATATCTATCTATTCAATTAAAATGAACCACACAAGAAAATACAGAACGAAAAGAGTACAAGTGATAAGGCGAGTGATCGGAGCAACAGAGCAGAGGCGGAGTTATGATGAATCATGAATGCTTAAATTATCGTGTAATCATGCATATGTAGATGCAAAACTCTGCATACACCACAAATTTAGCATGAACCCACTTGCATGTGCTCAAATCTAAAACAAGCATAAGAGTACAGAATGAAAAAGCTGGGGGCTAAATCCATGCTGATAATGTGCTACATATGCCTAATACACGAACAGCTCAGAAACTATCAATTATCAATTCAGCAACTAGGTGGTCACATAGAAACGGCAACCATAAATATAAAAGTCGAACGGCAGACACATCATGATCCATCTGCAAGAGTCCTTTTTGAGGTGCTAATATATAGAACTGCATCCACAAAACAAGTGCAGAATGAGCAACATGATCAAAGAAACAGAATGAAGCGAGCATAGACTTCATATAACTTACCATTATTTCCTCTGATAAAAGCATCCCCATATTTGTTCTTTAACTGACCGTTGACATACTCTTCTGTCTGCTCCATTGCAATGTTCATATAACCATCCAAACAAGCTAAAATACCTGCAAGATATGTTTAATGCTACAGATGGGACTCAAGAGTGGTAACTGTTTATGGATCTCGTGTTATCAGTTTGATAAAAAAATCTTGAACTCAGGAAATGAAATAGCAACTGCAAAATCTTAAGGCAAATATGACATATATTGAATAAAGCAATCAAGAAAAGCTTTGAAATCATCTTTCTTGGATAAACTCATGATGAGATGCATTCTAACGGTTGTTTGGATCGAGGGAACATGAGGAATATCAAAAGATGGGGTGGCACTACAAAGGTTTTGGATTGTTTCGACAGAACTATTGGGATGTGTTTGGTTGGGGTATAATCTAGGGGATAAGAGTTTATCCTTTGAATTGTACTCAAAACACTTAAGTTATACCCAAAAATTCGAAGGGGCAGTTTTGTCATAAAAAAAAGTTATACCCAACTTGGGTATAACAACAACAACAAAGCCTTATCCCACTAGGTGGGGTCGGCTACATGGATCATACGACGCCATTGCGTTCTATTAGTAACCAAATTTTTAGGTATATTATTCGTTAATAGATCTTACTGTATTAGCTCGCCAAGTATTCGCCTTGGTCTCCCTCTCCCTCTTTTAATCGGACTCCAGATTGTTTGCTCTACCCTCCTTACTGGCACATCTAATGACCTTCTCTGAACATGACCAAACCACCTCAAACGATTCTCTACCATCTTCTCGCTAATAGGGGTCACTCCGACTCGTTCACGTATATGGTCATTCCTAATCTTATCCTTTCTAGTATGGTCACACATCCATCTCAACATCCTCATTTCAGCTGCCCCCACTTTATGTTCATGTTGTCCTTTCATAACCCAACATTCACTACCATATAACATTGCTGGTCCAACTTGGGTATAACATTGGTAAAAATAATACCCGCCACCAGATATAATAATATTTCAACCAAACACTGCCTTGAGGGATAAAGAGGAAAGGCTTTAACCCCTCCAAATCAATCCCATCATTTTTTTCATTAAAACCAATTCCACCAATTTTGTAGAACAAAAAGAGGTTTCATTTTTTTAAAACCTGTGCCCTTATCTTTAAACTCTAGTTTTTTCATGGAGCACAATGACAATTTCTACCTGGTTGACAATGGCAAGCTATCATTTTCATCTTTATACTATATTTCATTACGTGAAACTAGATCTTCGCTGGAGTAAAGCTCTTAGTTGTTGAACTTTTGGCTCTATTTATACCATGCAAGTAAGATTGATGTAGTTATGGGGGATGTCAAAACTAAATGCAGTAAGTCAACATCCATGTTTGCAGCAAACAGACATCAGATGAAATAAATAGCGAGCAATCAGATGAAAGGCACATGCATAAGATAGTACGAATAAAGAAGAGGCTGTAAGATTCAAGAGAATATTCTGTACAATGTAGGGTCATTATGATATATGTGACCCCAAAACATGAGAGTGAGGATGATGGACCAAACAAGACATGAACATAATTCTTTTTTTTATTTCTCAGTTAAAAAAATATTTTTTTCTATCAACAAATTTGTTTCTAGCGTTGAGGCCTGGTTATGACATTTATTATGTTTTAACAATTTCTATGTGTAAACTCTTTTCCCAGTGATTGTCGTTCTTTCTTCCTCAAAAAAGAAAAAAAAACATTGTCGTCCTTGTTTCAGACTTATCTTTACTGGATTTTAAACCCATATTCAAACGTTTGAGATCAAATAAACAACTGTATAATAGAAAAAAAATCAGGTAACATTTGCTCTATTTAATCAGCTGCACTTGTCATGTATTAGTTGTAACGTGACGTCAATCAAATAAATCCTCTATGAACGACGGATGCTTCTTGCATGAGCATGAGAGCAAGGATATCCTTGTCCTTCACAACATAATATACCACCACTAAAGAAGTAGAACATCCCCTAGCATTCAACTAGAAATCCACCAGAAAGAAAATGTTTAGTAATTCTTGTTTGATTTCCAAATAACCAATATGAGTGCACATATATTGACTAGCGTTTTGATCACAGATGTTATTTGCTTTACATACATACTCATGCATTTGCATTGATGGTTTCAAGCATCAACCTCTCCATCCCTCCTTCTCTGTCATCACAATCAAGCAAGAAATTGCAATATAACACTGCAAGACCTTGAATTCAAATCATACACTCCTTACTTCATCTTAAAATGAGACTTAAAATAATAACTATCTCTGTGAACAGTGTTAATTCAGCCTCTTTCCTGCATTCACGGCCCTAATTCTATTCTGGCACCAGTACCTACCAATGAGGCATGCTTAGTTAAGAGTAAGATCCATTATTATGCCATGACATATGAATGTATGTGAGTGCAACAACTAGATTGTTTTGTGAACTTAATGAACAAAGCAACAGACAAAAAAAATGTAAGGGGTCACTGAGTTCATAACCAATTGACAAGAAACAAGAAAAAAATATTAACTTTTCTTCAACATAAAAAAATAAAGTTACTGGAGAAAACTTCTATCCTTCCCAAAGGTCTGATGAGTCTAAAACAAACTAGGGACGAACAAAGGATAATGATCAATATCTATGTTGTATACTCGTAAAGGATGTGAACTAAATCGTTATGTGAAAAAGTCAAAGCCCTATTCGTCAAGAGTACTTATGCTTTAGATCTAATTGAAAAGAAAAAGGAACCATTAAGATTAACAGAAATCCATAAGTAGGAAATACATTTAGAATCATCTTCGATCATGTATGGCCAAAGTAGCTAGAAACTCTCTATGAAAACTGCCCTAAAGGAACCTTCTATGTTAACAAGAAAACTAGGGTTCAAGGAAGTAGTCAATAACAAAACTACCTTCCTTGCCACATTCGACTTGCACATGAAAAAAGATTGCTCTTTTTCAGTTTAAACTCAACATATCCAACCTAAATAGTTTGAAAACTGATATAACTCTAGGTACTTGGGAAAACTAAACATCTGCAATCATACATTGAAATGTAATACCCTGAAAAATATAAGTGGACCTAGGCCATATGTCAACACCCCATTGGACCCCAATTTCCACTATGAAGCCATCTCACCAAGGTATAAAAGCCCCATTTTTCTGCCATTTTCTCTCATCCGAATTTGGCATCAACTCACCTTGTTTGTATCACCAACCTTTCTCTCTTTATCTTCTCCATTGTTGTTCAAAATCAGCAGCTGATGGAAGGGGATTAAAGGCTCTCTTTTCTCTAATTGCAGCAGCAAATCAGATAGGAGGCAACACAGTGCAAAGAAAGGGGAAGGGTGTTGTTAGGGCTTGAAGGGAAGAAGAAGAAGGAGAAAAATAAGGAAAAGATATCACAAGGTATGTAAGGGGGATCCTCTTCTCCATTTCGAGTTCTCAGCACAATTGAAGTTAATTGTGCTAAGGGAGAAGGAAGAACTAGATTAAGAATGGGATGCATGTCTTAGGTTCATCAATTGAACTTCTAGGTTTGAGTTTTTTATGAAAAATTGACCTAATGCATGTATGCTTGATGTATGAATGAATGAAGTGTTTTCTGCCATGATATGCCCTTCTTTATGATCAACTTCATGTAAGAAATGACCCAGAACAAATTAGGTTTCAATTGGGATAAATTAGACCAAAACATAAATTGAATCTCAGCTCCTGCACTGGAGCGATCGACCTGTATCGAACGAGATTTGTAAAAGATCGATACTGTGGTAAAACAGTCGACCATTTCAGAGAAGCGGTCGACCAATATCGAGATCAGTAGTGAATGTTCGCTACTGTGACGGAAGATTCGTCCGCTTTGGAGAAACAGTCGACCGGTATGTGAGGTAACGGTCGACCGGTGTGAAGAACGGTCGACCAGAATGAAACTTGATGAACGATAAGAAGGACTGGTCGACCACTCTCCAAAACGGTCGACTATTTCTGGGCTGATTGTTTACATCTATTGATGAAGTTAATATTATAGAATCTTCTTTTGTCCGAAGAAATGATTCCTCGAAAGCTTTCGCAGTAGCTTCATCGATGTTACCTACCAAAGGCCGTGCTCGTCGTTTCTCGAATGGAAAAGAAGTATCTTTTTTCTAGGAACATGGTAAACCAGAAATTCTTATGTTCGTGATTCGGTTTCTATAACCGGTTTCGATAGCTTAATGGTTCCACAGGGTCGCCTATTCACTCCAGGCACATCCGACCATTGAATCGGAATTCATAACAGACGATGCGTCTTTAAGTGCATGATTCAAACTAGCCTAGTATAGGAGTCTTAAAATGATGCTTTTAAAGTTTATGCACAGTTATGCTTATTATGATAAGAATGCAAGTACTTATTTATTGTGAAAAGTAATGACTTGTTTGATGTAATGCAAGCACCTAGAAAAGATCGCATGTCCAGCCGCTATTAGGGCTTAAAAGATGAAACATGAATGCTTGTATTGTTGATTGATGCTTGTAATTAAAAGATGGATTGAGATAAGTCTAGTGCACATCTAAGGAGGGAGCAAACAATTGACACTCGGCCGGTACGGGTGGTCACTTCCTTGGATTAAGTTCCTAAAAGCTCAAAGGGGCAGAAGGGGGTGTGCAATGGCGCATTCCTAGCCTGATCAACCGAATAAAGTTGGTGTGCACAACAACCCTCAATTAAACAAGACAATAAATGAACATGTGACTATGAGAATGGCTTATGTGAAGTTAAAAGATTAATTTCAAAAGGGTCACATGATAAGAAGATGAAAGATAAAGAAAATGATATGAATAATGAAGTCAAGCCCCAAGGGGCTATGGGCATTGGAAGTCAATGCTAAGTAAAGGATTCATGTCTGAAGAAGCATTATATCGATAATGCTAAGTATATGGGGCATTATATTGATAATGCCAATTAAAATGAATTTATGATAAACTAAAGATGCATTATAATGATAATGCATAAGCAAGATAATAAAGTAAGTAAAAATAAAATATAAACTTAAAATTAAGTCAAGGAGCAAAATTGGCTAAGAAGTAAATGTAAAGAAAAGATGAATGATCATATGTTGATCATAAGTTTGGGTTGAGAACCCTATGATATGCTCTATGTTACTTATGAAGCTATATGCATGACATGTAGTTATTTGCATATATGAGTGATATGATTCATTTATTCTTCGGTCTTTACATACTCTAACGGGATGGATGTCCCCTGCTTCTAGATCCTGCAGGTGAGAAGTGATGGAGTTCACATGATGATGGATTTGCTCATGATGATTGTCGCACATGGATGAGCTATGGTTCTTCTTAGAGTTTGTTTCCATTATGTTATGTCTTTCTCTTAGATATGTTGTATCGAGACTATGTATCACCTTCGGGCAAGTTGATGTATGCTTTTTTGAAATCAAGTGACCTTTATGGACAACTCATGTTGTTGGATCATGTCTCTTTTTAATCAAGTTTGATGTCTTTCTCTATTTGGTACATGTGTCATGACCCTATTTGTCTTCCGCTGATTTTTATCGTATGTCGATCTTTCTTTTTGTCATGTTCTTAATTCTTGTATGCTGATCGTGAACGTTAACGGTCAAGTCAAGTTTATTATCTCGTAGCGACACGGAGACTATTCCGTGCACGTGGCGGATACCGATTCGTGCACGTGACGGGCGCATTGTCGGGGTGTTAAATTGCAAATTTTAAAACGAGAGTATATCCAAGGTTAGGGAAATCAACTAGAACCAAAAACCAATAGCAGCTTCCTTGCCTTACTCTTTTAATTTATTTCATGGAAAAGCCTAAAAGATTGTTCCTTTAACTTTATATACAGTAAAAGATAACGAAAAGTTGATAATATATAGAAAGATACATGTTTTCATGTAAACGTGTATTAGGGTTTTAGCAATTCGACCAAATACCAAATGCAACGAGAAACTCCGGTACTTAGATCACAAGAAGAAAAATGAATGGGGAAAGCTACTTCAAACGGAGGATCGATAACAGGGTGAAAAGGCTGACGAAAAGCAGAAACCATAGGCCGGTTACCTCGGTAGTCGACACCGGAATTGAGCTTGACGACGACCGGGCGGCCACGTATCGACTTCAGGAAGTCTGCAGGCGTCTTCACCGACCCGCCTCCGCTTCCAGCTCCACTGCCTCCACCTCCGCCGGCGCCGGCGCTCATCTTCGTCTAGCTTGAGATTTTGCCGCAGAAAATATAGAAAATAAATTGCGCTCGCGAGAAGAAAAATAGAACAAATTTTGATAGAGTCGCTTGTATTAAATAACGGCCGTTATATGATCATGGGCGGCGAAGAAGAAAACGCCCGTTTTGTGGATAACTGTGTTACGATATGCCACTTTGGCTTTTTCTTTTTTACAAAATTACATGGCAAAATTTTGAAACTTCCATTGTAGTTTCGTATCCACTTGCTTTTGTTTTAATCACAACAATCATGCACGTTTAGTAAAATGCCAACAAATTCTTTCTCGAATGAAACCTTAATGTTTCCATTTTTTTTAAAAAAAGATCAACCTATTGTGACAGTGCCAGCAGCACCTCAATAACAGCAAAAATAGAACTAAAGAATATCATGGAGATTAAATTGGAGAAAGAATGGATAATGCCTTATGATGCACAGTGAGCATCTTTTTTCTTTTTTCCCTGTTTTAATCTTATCTATTATATAAGGGGAGCCTCCAATATAAAATAATGCAAAATTTGATGGTTCTATTATTTTTAGCAAAATGCAAGATAATGTAAAATTTTGATATATTTGCCATTCCTATCTTAATAATAGTAATTACCCACATTGCACACCAAACGATACCAAGTCATCTGCCCTTCTCTCTGTTGCTGTCGCCATGCTTCACGGCTCACAAAGGAAGACCATTTTTGCCAAAAAGTTGATCTTGTTCTAATAGGTAGCTCAAGTTGTAATTACCCTTGCAAGCTTTAAAATATATTATATATATTTTCGGCTAATAAAATGTAATGCATGTGATACAATGACGCAAAAAATGTTGTTTGTGTTGTGTAGGTTTTATGTTCAAAGAAAAGTGCCATTGCTTGGCAAGCCATTTTAACTTTGGCAAGTTAGTCACATACAACAAGAGAAGATTTTCAATAGTATTGCATCCAAAATCTAAGAATGTGAATGCGCATAAACACAAGCAGGATTTCTCTCTAGTACATTTAGGATCAACAGAAATGAGTACATTTGCAAAAGGAGAAAATGCCTTCATCAAAAGGCAATCCAGATCAACCTACAGCTACATCATTTGTTGGCTACAATTATCACATCATTTAGGCGTCCTTGCTACTCAAGCGTGCTATTAGTTCATCCTGCATCCAGAGATTGGTAGTTGGAAGTGTTAGTAAATGGTGATGTATAGAGAATTGAAGAGTGATAAAACAAACGGAGTCAAAGTTCAGCTGTAAAATTCTCATGAATATTAAGTGGTTAGTAAAAGCAAAAGTTTTGCATGCACTTCAAAGTGCTCGCAGAAAAAAAATATATATGAGAAGATCGAAAACTGAACATGCTGTATTGTGAAAAGTCTTGCCTTTTTCCCCTTTGGTGAGAGGCCTCTTGCCTTCAGATGTGCACGCAAGCGTTCAACTGTCCACGACTGGAGTACATTCTCAGAAGGGGTCAAGCTAGATTCTTCTGCAAGAGCATAAAACATGATGACATTTTAAAAAGAATTGTTGAACGAGAATTTGATTATACGTGATTAAAGGTGACCCAACAGTAAATACATAAATCTTGATCCATCATAAACATTCAAGGTTACCTTCAAGACGGTAATGAATAGATGAAGATTGAAATTTTCACATGGTCATGGAGTAAGCAAAACTTACCAACAAATCAGAAATAATTTAGCATTATCATTGAAAAGATGCTTTCAACCTTTCCAACTGAAAAATGAGCTAATTCTTGTATAACACGTGCTATATGGTGGTAAGAAATGGAACATATGCAAGTAAATTTTTGGCACCATTCCAATTTTGAGACTGAAACATGTCACACTTGACATCCTTCTTTTCGAGAAACTTGACATCATTTTATTCATAGCTTGTGATTGCATAGAAGGAAACATTATGGCAATTAGGGCTGCCAATTATGTGTTCTATGCTTGCAGCTTACAAGATAAAAAGCATGGAACCACAAAATGGTTATTCTTAAATCATTATTCTCCTAGGTGCCGTTTGTATTGGGATTAAGTGGAAGAATATGAAGTTATTCTCCAAAATTTGCCAAACACTCATAGGATTAGGAATAAGTTGGTCAAAGACTCGATTTTTTAAAACCACCTCAAAAAATGTGAAACCACTACTTTGAATCCATTAAAATGGATTAAATCTATTCCTAAGGACCCCAAGAATTGTTAATTTTCTCTCTTTTAATTTTATTTTTATTTTTTTTAATTATAATACTATATTAACATAATGGCTATTAATTAATTATTTTGTGCAATTGAATATTTATTTAAGCTTACAAATTAATGGTGTAACAAAATGCCATACTATAATGTTATCAATTAATTAATAAATATGAATAATGATTAACTACTATATTCTTATAATTAATAATTAATTATATGTTATTATGAATGTAGTGAAATAAAATTTATATTTATTACTAAAAAATATGTGCATTACTAAATATAATTAAAATTATCTTAACATCACTTATTTTTCTAAATATTATATTTTATTATTTTCTTTTACTTTAATCCCAACACTTACCTATTCCAAACTTTTGGAATAAGTTCACCTATAATCCTAATGTGGTATAATCTTGGTACATATTCTCTAAATTTTAATCTCAATCCAAAGGGACCCCTATTGTTGCAGCACAAACTTTTATAGCAAATTTGTTGAAGTTGTCACTAAAGGTAAACACACGAATTGGCAGTACATATTTCAGACATGTTCGTAGGCCTTCAACAGCATATCAATGCAAGAAGGCTAAAGTACCGTGGCATGATTTATAATCCGACATGAATGCTGTACCAGCAATTCCCTTGAGCGTTTGTCAAACTTCGAGAAGTTCAGCAAATATTATACCCATGGGTTTCCTTTTTTTAAAGTGTCCATATGTTATTAGAGCAATAACATTTTTCTAGAGGTAGAGCCAAAACATTTAAAAGGAAGGTGCAAACTTATTTGCATATTAATGGAATGATGTGCCATAGAGGATGATATAACATCACATTCCCCTGCTCTTCCTGTATAATTAACTCAGATTTCAACCTAAAGAAGATCTCCTTCCCAAAATGGTCTCTTGTAATGCCAACCAATTGGATGTCAAGGAAGCTCACATGAAGGTGCACTTACACAATATGAGTAGCTTACAAGTTTCAGTTCTGTTTTCCCTCAAAAGAAAAAAAAAACATTTCAGTTCTATTTTGATCTTGTGAGGCATTCAAACATTTTTCCGACGTCTTACTTTATTACATAGTTTTACTATATAAGATTAGTATTGGAACTAACAAATCAAGAGTACAAGTCATTTAAATGTTCCCCATATTGAATACCTCCGCCAGATAATCCTTCTCCAATCAAAGAGCAAAGAGAAATCAAAGACTTAAGAAAGGGAAACCAACTTTAAGTTTGGAAAAGTAATAGACTGGAAAATTTTCTATAATGCAAAGACGATCTTTCAGCGATCCAAAAGATTTCAAATTTGGTTCAGGCAATTGATGCATATACCTTTTTTCTGGTGAAACATAAGCATATACTTGAACCATACCTTGGCCAGAGTTGTCAGTAAGTGTGTCAGTCTTGGCTCGTTTAGATGCAGTCCTGCCATCCAATCTTCCTATAGTAGTCCTGCAAAGTGAACATAACAAATATCTAACCAAATTCACGGAAGAAAATAACAAGAGAAAGATTAATAAGAGATAATTACATGAATACTCAGGTTATTTCATTTGTCATATGGATAATATTATCCATTATGACAGTTATTTGAATACAAAATGTTATATGTCAAGAATTTTGAATTGCTCTGGTGCAGCAGGGATCGAAACAAAGGAAGTTACAACCTTTGGACGAGTCCCAAAAGAGTTTAATGCTTCAGAAACAACACAAAAAGTTTGATAGAATTATTTAGAGCATCATCAGATATGGATTAGGAATCCACTGAGCAAGATAAACATCACAAGAAAATAAACTAAATGAATTGATCACTAATGAAAGAGTTCATGAAGCCTATTTAGGCTCTTACAACCAAGAGTTTGCCTTCAACTAAAGACTCCAAAATTAATATAATGGAAAGTAAATAAAACTATAACTAAACTAGGAAAAATTTACAGGACTTCCAATTCCTAGCTAGCACTCTTTGTCCTATATCATTCTCACACGTAGACATATGGAGATCAATCTGTGACTGATAACCAAACAAAGGCTTGGTAAACTCAGAATCCACCAAAGGAGAACGTGAATCCACACGCAAAGATAAATATGATAAGAATAACTGAAACTTTTTTTAGGGAGAAAATAATCTGAATCCTATTATTGCTCGGAACAGTGAGGCTCTATTTATAGATCTATACGACTAATTTTACTCCAACTAGGAAACTTGAAGCAAACAATAGAAATAGAAGTCCAAACTAACTTAGACTATTAAAGGACCTAAACTATAATGACTTTAGGACTACTTGTCCTACATCAGATGTCTTATCTTTATCCTTTTTTTCTTTTTCGCGAGTGTTGCCTTATTTGACATAAATGACATGTGCATTGATAGCCTAGTAATGTATTAATTCAGGCAAAAGAGTGAGCCAAGCTAATTTAATTACTAGAACGTATGCCAAATAACTTGGTAAGACTCATAAATAATATATCAAATGTCTAAAAGGAAATTCTCTTTAATAGGAAACCCCCATTAACAAATGAAAATCACTCAATTTACATGCAACGCGGACAGAAATCCCAGGTTAATCTCATTACCGCTTCTTAAACAAAGTAAACCAACTTTATGATAGAAGTCGGTAAACACTGTGTAGGAGGCAGATCACTCCAGTAATTGTAGTAAAAAACTCATCTAGTTTTTCAACCTATATATTTAAGAACAAATACATGTGTTTGAGAACAAGTAAAAGTACATAGTCATTCACCATATCCATCAATAAAGTTCGACTAACCCAGGTACTGGGAATCATATTGCCTTGTTCAATCCAAAAAAATAAGTTAGATGTCAAGAAAGTGCATACTTCTTTTTCTTTCTGCTCTCTCTGACAGCTACACCATCTGAATCTTTCAAATTGGTATTCTGGAGAGTTCTGATCAATATGTTAGTTGCATTTGTCTTGATCAATTGCTCCTCTGAACCAATAATTCAAATAAGCACTGAATATCCGAACCAAAAAGAGAAAATGCTTTGTAGAGTACAAACAGAGTACTGATATGAAAAAAAAGGCATATAGGAAGAAAAAATCGGACTCAGAAAGAGCAAACTTCCAAGGTTAACAAAACCTAAAGATCAATAAAAAGGAATTAAATGAACACAAAAAAAAGTATAATATATTATGACATGTCTAAAAATGTCCGACTTTCTCCATGCATGCTGAAGGCCAACAATGCACAAGAAATATAGAAACTAACAGAATTATATTAATCCCATTCAAACTATTTTTGCTAATATTTGCAATTCCATCTCTCCAACATAACAAAGATTGGAAGTTTCCCAAAACAATTGCTCGAGGATGCATCCTCCAAACTGCAAAACACATTGAAAGCTTTCCCAAATTGAACAAATCAGGAAAAAAAAATTAGAATATGTGGGAGTATATACACTCATGTGGTGTGTATCTCTCGTGCAGGATAAAGATCAAAACTCCCAAAAGAGGACTGACTTGCAAGCGCATTCAAGCTATCAAGCAATAGCATGCAGGGTTGAGTTTGCCTATGCTAATTGAAGGGAACTGTAACATGATAATGAAAATGCTTGCGTTACTCCATATATGTCAATCTATCCAAGATGATAACAAAGCTTTCAGGGAAGTCACTCCCAATGCGCTAACCCTAATCTATCAAGCGCAAAATTCAAACTTTTCAAGGGTAACAAAGAAATAAGAGAATTTTGCATGCTTTCTTTCTTGCTCATCTGACTAAAAAATTTAGCCACCATGCAAGCAAGAACAAGGAGATCAAGCTTTTATAGATAAAAAAGGCAGACGCTAAATAGAATTCTCAGCAAAAACCTGGTGGAGACGTCTCGTGATCGCAGACGTACACACGAACGCCGCCCTGCACCAAAAAAGACAAAGCTATCAACTTCAAGAAAGGAGACAACAACGGAAGGTACACAAAGATCCACGAGGAGTGACAACACAGTGTATCAATTGAAGCCTGAGAGGGATGGGAGAAGAGCATTGGGGGTTAATGGAGAGTTACGAGGCTGGACGAGAGAACGGAGGAGGAGAACAAGCCGCGAGAGGGGAGGTTGGCGAGGAACTGCGATGCCCTGGGCTCGGCGGCAGGCGCCGATGGCGGCGGCGGCGGGCACCCAGCAGCCGGAGCGGCGGAGTCTTTCAACTCCATCAAAAGTCTCGTTATTTTGTGATGTAATAAACTAATCGATATATTCGTGAAATGAGATATGAGGGGTACTATATAAAGGATTAAGTAATTGAAAATTATGTTAATTTCTTTTATTTTTACTCACCTCTTTGTAACTATATTTTGTAAATAAATATGTTTTTTCTAATTTGCATTTTCAGTGTACAAAATAAATATTTAAAATAAGATATTTTTTTAAAATGTAAGCGGACCTAATTACTACTTATGATAAATAAAGTTATTTTTTCGATATAATTAAATTTAGAATCTGATCGATGTAGCTGTTAATAAATGAACTATATCACGTCCTTCTAAATTTTAGCTTAAACATTGGATCCCGTCAAAATGAGGCAATGAGTTTCTTCTGTGAGCAAAGTCGTTTAATCGTAACAACTATAATAAAAAAAATCAAGTAATCATTAGAAAGAATCTAAGATTTTAAGTGAAAATGAATCGTTTCAATTTCACGAGGCAAAAAAAATTTCTAATATTTTATAACGACAATCATAAATTGATTATTATTTTTAAAATATTTTTAATGTGTGAATATTAGGAAGACGAATTAAGTATCCTGAGTTAGGAGGATAAATTTTTTTAATAAATACTTTCTTTTAATTTTGAAACTTAATTTAAAAATAAGTAATTAATAATATTAATAACAAATATTATATTGTTTGATAATAAAAATATTATATAAATAAATGACTCAATTACATTTACAATATTATTAATAATAAATACCTATAGTGTGAGACAAAAATGAGAGAAAGAAAAATAAGAAAAAGAGGGAGAATAGGAAAATAAAGTGTTTATATGACTGTTTTAAAATATTAAGGATAAAGAGTAAATTAACTTTTCCAAATCAAATAACTTGCTTTTTTTGCTTAAAAAGAAATTATCAACAAATTGCACAACCTATAAGTTTCGACAACCTATAAGTCAAAAAATCATATTCACCAAACATTGTGATTTGGTAAAAAGAAATTATCAACAAATTGTGTTCACCAACCTCTCAGCTTGGTCAAACACCTACTATAAGAAAAGTGGGCATATTTTAAAATGGTAATAAATAATAATAAAGGCATAATTTGATTAAATTTGAAAATTAGCAAAAAGAAATATGATGGATAAAACAAAAATTAATGAGATTATTGTTTAACTTTGATTTGATGCAAAAATATGTTATAATTTAATAAAAACAAACTCAAAATTCTTTTAATTTAATGAAGGGAAAACTGGATGAAGTGCGCTTGTTCATTAAATTCGAATATATTTCATTGTTTATATAGTTAATTTGTACTACAATCAAATAAAAAATAATGCACATCTTTTATCAAAGTAATTTAATGATGATATATTAATGCATTTTATGAATTAATAAATATATTTTTCATAAATGTTATTGATATAAATCCCTTCTTAATTAAATTGTTAATTGATTCATCTTTCACGGTTCCTTGTGTATATTTATTTAGATTAATTCAATGGGCATACATCAATCTATTGAGTTAAATAAAGGATTTTAATCAGACAAGATGTGGTAGATACACTTTAGGAATATAATATACCTCCATTTGTTCACAAATCAAGTTTTTAAAAAATGTACAATTTTTTTTTCTAATATATATGAACCAAAAGTATATGCATGAACGTTACATAAGAAATAACGTCTCAAAAAGCAATAATAGATGGTTAAAACGTATCCAAGTTCATGTTTATTTTACAAATTATGTCTCACAATCATTGAACATTGTCATATATTTTGAAAAGGCATCGGAACATTATATTGAGCGAATACGAACTAAAGAGGCCTAATTAGCGCAAATATAATATTCCATTTGAACTTGGACCTACCATGGGCACAAATATTATATTTTGTGTTGAAATAATTTCTATAGACAAATAATATACGAAGAAATAACTTTCGGAAAAATAACCCATTTTTTTAAAAAAATATTTAGTTATATACGAAGAATAAGCTTCAAATGCAAATTAATTTGTTTTTTTTGTAAATTACACGAGCAATATTTTTTCCAGCAACAATATGAGAAAAAACTTTTTCATTAGTGTATATACATATTGTTCGGACAACATAATGACGAATGTTTTTTTTATTCAATATCTTTTTTTTCCTAACAAAACCCGTCAAGTTTATTGTTAGTGCTTTGAACGTGGAAAAAATGCTACCGATTAAATGCTAAAAATGTCATTTGGTAAAATTCTAATGCTTAATTAACGTGAGAAAGTTTAAGAGTGGATATATTTTTCTAAGTTGTAATTGTAACATCCTCAAATTCATGCACTTATCGCGTGGCTGAATATAAATTTGAATACGCTACAATATTATTTCTTTAATTTGACTTTGATAAAAAGATGAAGAATAACTTTAAAATAAAATCAACAATCTAGTAACATAAATCATACTTTTACATTGTCACATAAAAGGAAAGGCATAATTGATAAAAAAATTATAAAACTAATTTGATTCATACTAGACTTATATTATGTGCAAACCATCGTCACGATCATCTGCATCACTAGTATCATCACCTATTAATTGTATTCATCATCTACAAGATCAAAAGCATGGGGAAACGATATCCTATGAGCTATAAAGTTTAATATATAAAGAAAATAATAGAAAAATCATATGTAATGATATGTAGAGTATTTAACATTAATATAATAATTTTACCAAACAATACATGTGTTTCATCTTTATCTTGTTCATCTTTATGTTACCTCATTTTGTTGTAACAATATCAATAATCAATTCAATTGTAAAAGCCACAATTGCATTGTTATTACACAATGCTCAATATTCTATGTTCAATAGGTTTAAACTCAATTCAATATTTTACTTAGAACTCATTGTCAATTCTCAATTTACTATTATTTCAAGTTGTTCAATTATAACAATAAATTAATTAGTGAGTTTTTAATCATGAAGGTCATTGATTTTACCCTCAGTGCCCATGAATGCTACATAGGTCTGAAGTTCAATACTCAGTATCATTGTTAATTCTCGAAGGAGTCCTATGTTTAATCCCCGATGGAGTTTAATGTTAATACCTAAAGGATTCCTATATTAAACCCCGAAGGAGTCCTATGTTAACCTCAGAAGAAGTCCAATACTAACACCTGAAAGAGTCATATGTTAACCCCCCGAAGGGATCCTGTTCATTGAGAATCAATTCATACTCTTCATGTTCAATTCAATCACATGCAACAATCCTTTTTAATTCATATTATCATGTGCATCTAGATTTAACTTTATGCAATAAGTAACATATCATATAATATCAACAATTCAATAAAAAATATCTTCTGGTCAGGGGTACACGACCCGTGTCTTGGAGGACACGATCTATTTTCAAGACCGACACGACTCACATCATTTGGGAATATGGTCTGTGTCTTTCGTTCGGGTTCCATCAATTTACTTGTGTCAATAAGGGCGCGATCGCGTTGAGGGTAACACGATCGATATGTTTGGCAAAACGGCTCACTTTCTAGTTGATAAGGGATCCGCGTTAGGTGACGCGACCCGTCTTATACAATTCACTATTGTCCGAGGAACACGATCCATGTTCGAAGAGCAAATGGACTATTCCCTAGGAGTTGTCGCAGTGTGGCTGACAGAGACGCCCCACGTCAGGAGCGACATGATTCGTGTCTTGTCTCCAGTGTGGCGGTAGTGTGGTGGCGTAATCTTCGCACAGTCCGTGTCGAGGGGTGACGCGACTCATATCTGGTCTGTTGAGATTTTGGGACACGACCCGCATCCGACAAACGTGATCATTCTTGTAAGATGGTGAGAGAGAGCACGATCTGTGTCCATCATAACACGACCAATTTTCTACTTGTCTACATAGGATAATGTTATTATTTCATCCTCCTTAAATACATGTATTGATTAGTTAACTTTTCTTCTTCAACTGTGTTCCTTGCGCTCACGTGTATGACCTCCTCCTCTTTAGTCCAT
>LTAE01001524.1:15760-54282 GCA_001647135.1 Pontederia paniculata | reverse complement strand
GGACTACTTGACTTTGGGTTTGGATAAGGAAAGACAAGAATCAACTTTAAGTTTGAGCCATTTTGGTAGTGATCATTTTGTATTATTTTATAAGTTTTGATGTGGCATGTAGGATGATGAAACATTAAATTTTGGGATGTATGAAATCAAGGATCTTGATGTATAATATAAGATCAAGTTTTTGAGATGTTTACTTTGAGAATTGTAATATTTCTAACTTGGATCCTGGGAATGAGCATGTTTATCTATATATTCATTTGGGTGTGACAGGTCGCGCAAGATCCAAGGACGCAGTGTCCACACTAGAGAACCGGCTTGCCCGACTAGCAATGGAGATGGACGAGATCCGAGAGCACGTCATCTCACATGAATCGATCGGTCTCGTGGATGTGCAAAACGAAGTTGCGCCACTCTCGCCCGAGTGGAAGCCAATGGAGACGAAGATCATGAGCTTGAGGCAATTAATGGAGTGGTCATGCGAGATGCTGCCAAAGAGGAGTTCGACAACAAGCTAAAATTGCTCGAACATTGCTCGACAAACGATCATGGTATGGAGCCAATCCTTCCTATGAGCGAAGACCCATCAGCGTTTCGAGGCTACGACCTTATAAAGGCGAGAGATCGACCAAGGAAATCAAAGAATTCTTTTGGAATGTCCGACAGTACATGGAAGCCCTGGGCATTAGATCTGAAGAGAAGATACTCAATGCCTCCTTGCAAGATTCGGCCACCTTATGGTGGCACTTTATTTGCGAGGATGAAGATCATGGCGACATGGCATCGATTGAGACATGGGAGAATCCTGCGAGTCGCTCAAAGCTCACTTATGTTCAACCAATTCGGACCTCAAGGCGAACATGGAGTTGTTACGCCTCCAACAGAAAGGATCATTGAGCGTCTACGTCGAGGAGTTCATCAAATTCCGCCTTCATAATCCCCTAGTGGACGAGTAAATCCTCCGAGCAAGATTCGTCAACGGGCTAAAGCCACGGTCCGCACGGAATTGGATAGGCAACGTTGCCCCATCCTCCGCTCTCTCCTGGCCATTGTCCAAGCCCTCACGGAGTTCCCAGACTCGAGGCCAGTGCCACCAAAACCCCATGGTAAGGGTATTGGTGGGGGAGCAGATTCCCAATCGTCAAATGGGCGAAAGGACAATCCCCATCACGATGATCATAGCAAGGCGTCTCCTGGAAAGAAGCTACTCAACCCGCCGAGTCCTTGATACATCTGCGACGGACCGCATTGGACACGGGACTATCCAAAGCGCTCAGCCGTCAACGCCATGATCACAGGAGATCAGGAAGCAGTAGAGGAGACTCTCATGTCGCATGAGTGCCTAGGAGCCATGCATGTCCTCAGTTCCATGCCGACTTACCCGACGGCCAACCAAGGAGGTCTTCTCTTCACCAAGGTTCTAGTGGACGGGAAGGACAAGGGCATCGACACTGGAGCTTAGAGGAGACTCCCATGTCGCTCGAGTGCCTAGGAGTCATGCATGTCCTCAGTTCCATGTCGACTTAACCGACGGCCAACCAGAAAGGTCTTCTCTTCACCAAGGTGCTAGTGGACGGGAAGGAGCTCGAGGGCATCGAAACTGGAGCTTCTGACATCTTCATATTTGATAGTGCAACAAAGAGACTCAAACTTCCCCTCTCAAGAGATCAGGCAAAGTTCAAAGTTGTGAACTTGCACGTTGTACCGACCGTTCAGAGTGTCTTGGGAAATGGTCAGGTATTGTCAAC
Organism: Pontederia paniculata; assembly: GCA_001647135.1. NCBI lineage: Eukaryota > Viridiplantae > Streptophyta > Magnoliopsida > Commelinales > Pontederiaceae > Pontederia > Pontederia paniculata. The sequence goes on along the minus strand of LTAE01001524.1, from coordinate 52,537 downwards.
CTGACTGTCATCCCGATGGACGACCATGACCTCATGGTGGGACTGCATTTCCTCGACCGCATCGCCGCTCGACCGAGCAGCTCACAAACTCCTTGATGATCCATGATCGGAGTTCATGCACTGTCCCCATCTGGTGGGGAAAAAGCACGTCGTCCAAAATGCTCTCATCAATGCAACGCATCCTAGAACACCCCAGTCGTTCCCACAAAAGTCGCCCACATTTCGAAGGGCTCTCGAAGGCCCGACGACGAAATCCTACGACCCAAAGCCTTCAATCATGGCTCCGCCCGTAGGAAAGAAGAATCAAGTCAAGGCCACATCAGTTGGTGGCTCAAGTGAGCCCTCGTCGCGACCTCGATCAACTTCCATGAAAACGAAGGATCCTCAAGCTCCGAACGAGTGAAAGAGCATCGAACGACAAGTTACAAGTGGATGAATTTGTCCAAGTGAAGTTGCCCCACCAACCTCATGAAAAAGGCGACAACTTACTCGAACAACGCCGTCGCTTCCAAGGCTTTTGAATCGTGAAGGAGTAGCATACAAGTTGGAGCTTCCCCGAAGCCTTCAACAACACCGTGTATTCCATTGGAGATTGCTCAGAAGATGCTACGGAGTTGGAGGAAACTCCCAAAACACCAAGCTGAACAAGTCGACGCTACGCAAGTCAAGAGAAATTGATGTCAAATGAATCTTGCGGAAGGGAGAATTAACGCATGAAGTCAGGCCGCACACCCAGATGTCGCGGACCCCGGATTGGACGAAGGATCAATAAGTGAAGCATGCCCAAGGAGACCTTGGCGCATCCAACAACGGTGTGCTGCGTGACGTTGATGAAGTCGAAACTAGGAAGACGAAGCCAGGCAACCACCCAACAAGTGAAGTCCAAACTAAAGACGACGACCTTGGACAACCCAGAGCAATGACGCTAGGGACGTCGCCGACTTTGGTGGGGGAAAATGTCATGGGTCATTCCTTGGACCGCTCAAGCAACGCCGCACCATGATCTTGCAATATCGCCGCATGCCCAAGGCAAGCGCCAAGGCCAACACTCCGCGCCCAGCTGCGGCACCCCATTCTCATGGGCATGCCTCTTTTGTCAAGGGACAGACATTATACGAATGATCCCAAGTTATCTTACCGCTTTCCTAAGATCTCTCATGTATTTTGTCTTTTTTTCCAGGGATTTGTATCTAGTTTCATAGGTTTGTCAACTAGTGACATAGGAATAAGCATGTATAGGTAGAATACACCCCCGGAGATGGACCTCCATTTGACTATTCGCCAACCTACCACTTAGGGTTGTGGTATATCGAGGGGAAGCATGCTAACCTCTAACCCCATTGTAGCCTTTTGTCTTGTTTAATGAAAATTGTTTATACCAAGCTCATCTCCCAAGGTTTCTTGTTGATTTTGGTGTGCATGCTTCAATAGCAGGATCAACACCATGCATTGTGGCCAACTTGCTCCAAGATGCCCTCCGCGTTGACGGGGCCTTAGAGCCAAGCCATCAAAGATCCCCTCCGATGCCCCGTGTCCCTTCGGAGAAGCGCCTGCTCGAGTGCCCGTCTTGACGCCTACGCAAGACATCCAACATGACATCTCCCCGCGGCCCATCGTGTCCCAAGACTTCCGCTGCCAACATCACTCAAATCCACTCAAAGGTCTTGTCTAGGCGCCGCGCTCGCCTAAACATCGCACGTGGTCGTGCCCCACACAAAGGACCCTTGACATGCGCACGTGTGGATTGGGAAGGGTGGGGGTGGGGTTGGTGTTCTTTTAGAGATACCACAAATTCATGTAAGAAAACAAGGATGAAATGGAAGTTTGAGTGACATAAGCTTATTTCTAGTTAGTTTACTTTAGAGCTTATGTTTTATTTATTATGTCAAGTGACCGTTTATTTTACTAATAAGGATTAGCATTTCGATGTAGGTTAATCAAGTGTTGGTTTTATAGATTAGCATTTAACCCTTACCTTGTAGCTCTAGTATTTAGGCTGCAAAATAAATGTCAAACAATCTTTTCCTTCTTTAATAAAAAATACATAATCGTGAGATTTTCTCAATAAATTACTTATTCAACCTTCGATCCTTGTTATCATCTAGTCTATTTCTATCATTTTTTCTTGTTCTTCAACCCTTGCTACATCAAATTTGTATTGGAGCAAATATTCGACAGAAACATTTGGGTTTACTTTGTTCCTGTACCACGGAAAGGCTTTTACAAAATATATGAGAAGAATGCATGAGGAAGTAAAAAATGCCCTAAAATCAAGTAATGAAGCTTATGTTAATGCAGTATCATTGTTGCAAAGGAATTTGAAGCAAGAAAGGTTTCCTAAAGAACTTATCATAATTGGCCACACAAGATACTGAAACAAACAAGCTGAAACGCATAATTAATTAAAGTGCCATCAAATTTACAGTCCCATTTTTCAATGTTTCAGATCAAATACAAATTTACAGAAGTTTCGTCTGAGGACTGAGGTTATTGAAAATGTTTTGGATGTCAAAGAAGTTACTTCTCAAGGGGACAGCTATAGAAACATTTGGTGAAAAGGCTGGGTGAATCTGTTACAAGAAGTCATAAAGAGAGGATAATGCCAAAAATATGAATACCGAGATTGTTGCCATATCATTAACATTTAATATCAGATTATATGCACTGGAAATCTGGGTCTCAGTGCAGCACATGTTGCTTACATGAACATAAACATAAACTTAAGATTATGTTTTGTTGAATGATTCTGTTTTTTGCAAAGTCATTAAACAACATCATGAGTTCATTATTTTCTTCCATTGACAATACAAATAACAAATTTAATAATAAATAATGACACTATCTCCAATATATATGTTTTGCTGAATGATTCTGTTTTTCACAAAATCAAACATCATGAGTTCATTATTTTTTTTCCATTGACAATATAAATAACAAATTTAATAATAAATAATGACACTAACTCCAAGATGGTTTGTACTATAGCAAATATAAATGCAACTCTAGAGGTAATATTTGGATGGGCTTAATGTTTGTGTCAAGTGGCCTCCGCTAGACACTGTATCAAACAACTTCTTTCAAATTGATGTGTGATTGAACAAATAATCTTTTCCATCACCTCGAATGGTTGAGAGATTGCTTAATATAATGTTAAACAAAGACCATTGGGCACAAATTATCCTATTTGGATATGTAGCCTTGTAAACATGATAAGTTGCAAATGACCGTTATTTCATAATATGGCCTTTTTTATGCTTTTTTTTCTCCATTAACTAATGAAAGTGACACTTCAACCATTTCCAAAGAGAATACTTTTTCACCACGCCAAATATGCAAAATGATTTGCATAAATACCTTACATATTGTTTTTGCATGTAAACCCCTAATAGGCCAAAAATTATCATTAAAGTTCTGGGGTATTGTTGAAGTGAAATAACCCCTGAAATCTAGTTATTCGTTTGTCCTTAAGAAAAGAAATAACCCTTGAAATAGACCCATATTTGCAAGACTAAATATATAAATATGAGATTAAGGTGCAGCAACACACTACTTACACATTCATAATATGTGATCCCTCTTATCCTTTTAAACTCATGTGGTCCTCATGTGAAGAGGGGACCATATGTATGAGTGTGGATGTATGATGCAACAAAGTTTTTTGGATGCATCTTACTTATTCTCTAAATATCATCTCTTGAGGGGCAAGTTTGCAAATTCTTTTTGCAAGGGCGTTTAGAAAAAGAGCTTTCTAAAATGTAGTTATTTTGCATGTTCATTGACAGAATTATTCATCAAGCATCATTACTTTATGAGAACCAGGGACTTAGACCTCTTCTTGGAACCAATAATCCTTTTGGCCTATACAACCAAACTAGCTCCATCCACTGAATGAATCGAATGATAACCCACAAGGAACTGTTTACACTTTAATAAAATAAAATCAGTCATTCTTGCAAGCACGTGCATAATTACTACATATGTCATGTAACATACACCTATGGCAAACCTTTCAGGCCGTGTCATAAATATTGGAAATAGAACACATTTATACAAGAAATAAACCAAAAGAAAGATAAACGAACAATAAACTGACTTTTTTACGAACATCAAAAACAAACTGACTTAGGTTGGAAATTGATTAAACTATTACCTTCATAAAGAGTGGACGAGCAAAAGCTAAACGAGGTAGTAATGGTCCCATTATGCGGAAAGCTATTCTCAGCATAGCAACGGAAGTCACTGGACGAAGATGCTTAATGATTGTATGCGTTGATTCTAGCCATTCCTGTGGAAGGTTGCTGAAGAAAGAATGTAGGAGGGCTACAATGTTACCTGAATAAATTAAGTAATTGGACCGATATCACTTACAGAGATGCTTTTTAGCAAAAAGTGATTCAATAACATGAGAGTACTCAAACAACTGTCCTCCCAGATGTAAGCAACAGAGACCCACATATGCATCTTAACATTCTAACACTAGGCTTACAAAGATAAAAACAAGCACGAGCATACAAAAGGTTGCATAAAATAATTCTTTAAGGATAAAAAGATTTGAAATGATCTAGAAGATAAGTGATATTACAATTTATGTACTTGAAACAAGTGTGAAGCAGCCAGGTAAAACAGACTTTTCATATACCTGATCTTGAATTCAGAATCAGAACATGTTTTGCCCTTGATGTCATCAGGAGAATTAAATTGTATCTTTGTTCACTTGTAAACTTGACATGATAGCATATGATTCTTATGGTGAACACAAACAGGGAAAAGATCAAGATGGTCGAAGTCTGTGAAGAAGCTACATCTTATCACTACTCAAATTCACAACTTTGTTTACCAAAATTCAAAGAGGATAACTTTTAATATGATTTGTCAGGATTATTCTTTACATAAGTTCTTTAAAGAAATATTCATAACAAGTGCATCAAACATGTCAAAGAGTAATGATAAAAAAGTTCATATGTGCTTTTAGACGATATGTTTAGTTATTAGCTTTCAGCTCAATTTATCTGCATGTGATGTGCTCAACACAATTCACCCAACTAGCCAAAAGCACAACCAAATAAGTTGCAGCGATCAGGTTAGGATATGGAGTAGATACCACAGTGTGTTGATTGATATGTTATAGCTGACAACCAAACTGTAATAGCCATTTCATGACAGCCAAAACAGTATTTTCCTTCTAATACTCGATCCAATGGTCAATAAGACTCGGGAAATTGCACATAAAGTTGCAGAACATGTGGGAACAAGGGAACGACACAGTAGCTCATCCCTCGACTTGTAGACCAAGAGGTCTTAAGTTCGATTTACACCAGTGGGATTTATGCACCCCTTTATTTCTAGTTTGTCTTTCCTTTCCTTGTGTTAGGCGATGGGCCTCCTTTTGTAACCGGAAAAAAAGTTTTTTTTTTAAAACAAAAAAAAAAGATTGCAAAACATGTTGAAAATTTCTCTGTAATCCAATGGTCATTTGGCTCCAACTTAACCGCACCGTCTTCACTAGAGAAAGATGCCATATGGTGCAGCATGCCACTTTCCTAGTCAGGAAGTGGGGTTTGGAGCTTAAATGAAAGACATCCATATCACTGGTGAGTTTTGTCTTTGTTTTATCTTAGTATTTAACTTTTATTCAGACTCCTATTTCCTGTCTTTAAAGCTTTAATACAAACATGATGACTAGAAACATTGTAGTCATCCTTTCTTTCATAAAAAAAACAGCCATTATCCTTTAAGATCTCTCCCAAAAGGAAGTGGACATGATAAACATTATCCTTTGCTACAATAGAAAAATCATAAGGTAAGTGGCTGTAACCTAGTATGTGGAAATATATTCTGTAATTTTGTTAGCATTTCATCTAAGCCTTTGTTGGAAGTAACAAATGGTTTAGATCTCATCTGGTGAAATTTAACATGTTTCAGTTCATTATTAGATTTCCCCCTCCACTTGACTGAAAAAGTCATTAAATACTCTTATTAATACTTCAAACCATTTTGGTGGGGTTGTGGTCATCTTTTTCCCTTTAGAAAAAAGGTAAACAATTTTGGTAGGATTTCAGGAGTCAGCATACTAGATGGCTGGATTAAAACTGATCATATGCTCATTCATAGGACACAACCGAAGAAGACATCTAAACAGATATTAAACAGAAAGATCACATCCCTTATTGCCTAGTGACATTCAATATTAAGTTGATAAATATCAGATGCTATTTATCAGCAAAAGAAAAGATAGCTTAGACTTTTTACCTATGGCTGTTGATGTATTATCCTGAGAAGAGGACGACGGATCCAGCAGAGCATAGCCAACAGCAGAATCAAGCTCCTTGAGTGATCTTTTACCATCAACAATCCACCAACAGTCTTTTATGATACGTGATGCTTCAGAATAAAGGTGCATGTGAAAATCTGGTGGGAGATGTGCTATCAAAAGTCCACATGCTTGAATTATCAAGCAAGATAACTGTTGGCTGGAATACCCGCTTTTGGTAGCAAAATTGACAGCATTGATGCCAGTTGCTGAGGTAGCTGAACGGTTAGTATTCATGGATTCAGTACTTCCACCAGATGGCGATGTTGGTAAGCCGGAATTTTGCCCAACTCCACCTGACACAACTTGTAATGAATTGCTAGACTGGACTAGTGTTGGCTGCACATGAACGACAATTTGAACTAGTGAAGCCACAATCTCAGAAGCCGGTGCTGGTAGGGAGAGGATCTCAATAGCAGCTGTCTCTAAGACAAGCTGGGTGTATGTTCCAGGATCTTGGTTTTGATAGAATGCCTTCTGCCCATCAGAATTATTGATTGTTCCAGATTGTGCAGTTGTTTGACTCTTATTCGAAGCTGCACGCCCAGGATTCACCCAAGAATCCCCAAAAGACTCTGGGTTGTCTTTGCTATTGAGAGAGGGGATGACATTATTAACAAGGCCTAACAAAAGGTTGGCAAAGTAGTCTGGAGGAGGACAACTTGCAGAGTTTGAAGGTCCAACATATTGAGGAAATGATTCTGAGAGGGGGATCTAAAGAAAATCTACATTTAGTACAAAGCTTGAAGCTAAAGTGTGCAAGTCCAATTCTTGTGAAAAAAATTACCTTAGAAATATCAAGTACTTTGAGTAACCGTAATATGAGTTTTCCTGGAAGGTGGCCGTAAAAGTATGCAAGAGTGTCTCGGACAAACGTAAATCTGAGAGGGTGAAAACTCAGAAATGAAGTATATTGATAAAGAACTCTGTCAGCAATATCCATGACATCATTTTCAATGAGTCTGTAAATTATCAATGGAAGGACCGGAAGCAAACGTGCTGCAATATCGTCAAAGAAGGGAGGATACCTGCGATTAACATTTCAACGATCAATTTCCTCATAAACTGGAACATATTAAACATAATAACGTAATAAAGACAAAATACATATATATATATATATATATATATATACGATATATATTCTTACTATTTTTATAGAAAGATATATTCTTACTATTTTTTTAGAAAGACATATTCTTACTAACTTTTTTCGGGCAAAAAAAAGATGGTCGACAATGTGTCAGCTACCCACTTTATTAATATCTCAAAGCTTCAAATAACAATCATGTACAAGTTTGTGTGTGTAAACATCACACTCTCCCCACTCCATGATCAAGTTTCACCTCATACTAACAATATTTGCAAATAAGCTCGCCCATTCCTGAATATAAAATCATTGCGCTTCCACGAATGATCCAAAGTTAAAAAATGGATGTTGCCTGTATTCTGGATGAGACGAGTGCGAACTCCTCACACTTCATTGCTGCTTCTGAATGATCTCCAGAACCCTGCCCCGGAGCTCATATTCTAGTGTGTTTCGACAATCAGTCTCATATCAGCATCTGCCGACTGATCATTCATCCTAGTAGATTGTATACTCTTCGAACACTAAACTGTCCATTAGCCCAGCTCCACCCATCACACCATGTGTGATCTCGTGTCAAAGTTCTTAAGTCATCAATAAGGCTCAACAGTTAATCGACACGTTGCTCAGATAGAGGAGACCTAAATGATGGCATCCAAGATCCACCACTAAACTCTTCACCCCCACCATACCAGCAGTCTGCAATTGAGAAGCCAACATATATAACCTCGGATAGACTGACGAAAATGCACCATTTGCACTCCACTCATCCTCCCAAAACCGAAAATCATGACCAGATCCCAACGAAACTGAGAAAATGGCCTGAGCATATGCATATTAATATTTCCTTTTATTCATTCAGCAACCTACAGTTTAAGAGAATATTTCCTTTATCCATTCAGCAACTTATTAAGAGACAGAACCTCCAAGAAGCTCAACCTCAACCACAACCTAAAGCCCTAAATGGGCCCTGGCTCCCCATTATGTACACAAAAATACCATAAATACTTGTATAGATGACCATTTGTCACCTAAAACACAAATATACAATTTTTCAAATGGACCAAGCCCACCAAGTATGTATATTAATTCAAATTGGTTATTTTGCCTACTATGGATCCTTTGGCATTGTACATAATAGTGCAAAGAGGAATTCCTTTAATATATACAACTTTAATTGTATTGAGAGTCCTCTAAAAGATTGTATTAAGAGTCACATCTTGTACTTCAATGAAATACATATACAGCACATGACAGACATGCACCTTGCACGCCTGCAGCTCCTTGAAAAGACTTCGAACTCAATCAAAAACAAAAATAGGATGTGAAAATATATATATATCTTACTGCATGTAGTACTTTATCAGGAGAAAAAAGGTTACAATTTGGTTTTTTATATAGACTTACCGATCCTTCCACGAGAGATGGTTTCCCAAAGCTTTCTGAAGCTCCATTCTTTTTGGAGGTTGATTAATTAGCCAATGTTCAGGATTAGGACGATTAGCACAGAACATTCTGATTCTCTGCTGAAGCTCTGGTTTATCAAGCAAGCTTATCTGAGGAACAAATTTCAGATAAGCATAAGGCAAAAGGTGGCTAGCTAAAGTCTTCATCCAAGTATATATATAAATCTCAAAACTATGTCGGATGCACATGTATAAGCATAAGGCAAGGCAAAAAGTAGAGGTAGTACAACAGGAGATCACAAAAATTCCCTCCACTCTGCTAAAAAAAAGAGGGTCTTGTGTATACTACACCTCTCACCCGAAAGATGGTGCTATTATGCTTAGGAGACCAATTAATGACAAATTTGCAAAAACAAGAATTACAAAAACAAGATTTCATGGAATCACATGGTTCCTGAAGCCTATGTCTTCACAGCTTAAGCTTTAAAACTAAACTGTTCTAAGAGAAGGGCAGCCAAACTGTTAAAAGAAATTACAAAAGTTACAATACCCAAAATTGCCACAGTAAATGCAAAAAATTAATACACAAGAAGCTAGAATTAATTATAATGCTATGGCTGTTACAACTGTTTAAATATAGTCATTATATAATTAATCCTATCCTATCTTTATATAATAGGGGTCCACAACAATTAAACAATAGGGGTCCACAATAATTAAAGTTACAACTGTTTCCTCAATTTTTTCTGCGCACCAAGTTACAATACCCAAAATTGCCACAGTAAGTGCAAAATTGCCACGCATCATGGATCCATAGGGGTCCACTCTCTAAAACACAACTAATTATTGTCCAAAATAATCTCTTACTTTCATAAAGAAAATGTATGAACCTATGGCAGGATGGAATAGTCTTAACAATACTGCTGGGCAAACTGTTCAAGATTAAATGATTATATATTATCTTTTCTTGAGACTGGACTATTTATTATCTAGATGTCATTATGACATTATCGACTTCAAATGAAAAAAGAACGACAAGCTTGCTCGTCAAAAAAAGTACAGATGTGTTCCCATCCTAAAACTATAACTACAAATATTAATAGTCAAATAATATCATATATTATAAGCATGACCAGTAACGTTGGAAACTTAAAAATAGCTTGACTAGTCATCCAAATATATTAAAATAAACAAGTATGTGCGATATACAAAAGTATAGAATAAAATCTAAAAAGACAAGATGTGACTAAAATATAAAAAAACATGATGTAGCTCCCAATAATAATTTCCCTAAGGAGAGAGTGGTGCATAATAATTTCAATGTCGCGTCTATACTCCCCAATAATGTTGTCATTCTGCCGTATACACAAAGCTCCTAAGGTTTCAGGAATTGTTACACGATCCATAAGTGTGCAATCCCTAAAACACATTAATTATTTGTCCATAGTAACATCTTGCTCGTGTAGACAAATGTAAGAACATAGGGTAAGTTGGAATGGTCTTAACAATACTGCTGAACAAAATGTTGATGTCTTCATGATTAAATGACTATATATTATCTAGATGTCATTGACATTATTTTATGTACACCCATTTTGAAATTCTTCAAGGATATAAGACAAGAAACAACAAGCTTGCTAGGCAAAGTTAAGTACAAATCTGCTGTCACCCTAAAATTATAACCAGAATATTAGTAGCCAAAAGGTATCATATAATTTAAGCATGACCAGTGACGCTGGAAATTTCTCAAGCATTTATACCACTATTCGCAAGGCATAAGGGTCATCATCTCTGTCAATAAGAGCTAGAAGCAGAATATCAAGTGGAAGTAGCTCGTGTGTCCAAATAAAAAAGGCAAGGCCAGCAATTGCTTTCGCCAAAAGATCCTGAGACGCCAATAAGTGAAAAAACAATGCAGCATTAGCATCCATTGCAATCTCAATAATATGAGCAACATGAAAAGAAAAATGCAGATATAATAGAGATTCACATGTTGCATTTCAACTAGAATATGATGAAAAGAGAAAGACCTGAGCAAGATGCCCATGTTGCAATTCAACTTGGAAATGATGAAGAAGGACATCAACCATGGTGTAGATATTGGATGTCACTTCTTCTGGTGTGAATTCCCTCAAGACACGTCCCTGATATACAAGCAGTAAACAGAAGTAGTGTAAACATTATTGCTAATCCAACATAAATACTATGGAATTAAATCATACGAGATTTGCACTGTTGATGCTTTCAGGATGTCCATTCATCAGCATCCAAGCACCAGCGCACAGATATTGACGATGTTGCGGAAAACTATGGCTGAGGTAGGTCATAACATAAGTAGGATCAGCAGGCGGCGAGAGAAGCTGAGTGCACTGATTGATTACAGTTGTTTCTGCCTGATGAACGAAAAAAATATTCAGATAAGGATAATGAACTAAATGTAACAAGATAAATCATTATGACATCTTCCTCGAAAAAGAAAGAGAAAGGAAGAGAATCATTATTATACAAATCATGCAAAGAAATTACTCATATGATGCAATTTCTAGGTAAGAAACAAAGCCTTCATTCTGCATGGGAAATAAACATAGACATGACAATTGGTATCTAGGGAGTTAAAAAGCAATCTGCAGATTCTGCACTCACAGGAATGCCTAAAGACCAGGGACCTGAGAACGTTGATTATGTAGGTTAGATTCTATCAATATATGTTGTTGTTTGAGGGGGTAAAGGATGAGGGATTTTTAAGTAAATGTTTACATCTCAACCTTTTGTTAACTAATATGGTTGCATGCCAAGTACAGACCAAATAGAAAATCACAAGCCACATAACATCACAATTTCCAGTTTATCTATTATGATCAGGAAAGTGGTTATCGATGATCGATGTTTTTTAAAGAAAAAAAGGATTGCATCATTTGGGCAGTTATCAGTTTGTAATGGTCCTCATATTAAAAAAAATTACAAGTGCATCTTTTACCATCGAAGATGGTGTGATTGTGTTGTAGTTAAATGGCCCATAACACGGACATTGGTGCACACTGAATGCTCTTAGATGCACGCCGACTGATCGGAAGCACCTCCAGAAAGACTCGGCCAAGGAAGTGCCCATCTACGAGCATCTCACCTGCCCCCATACCTCCAGGTCCTCCACAACAACCAGGCTCCCAGAGAAGAGATGGTTGAGGTCCTCAGCTGTCGTCCCACACATAGCACATAGGGTGGCTAAGCTATCTGCCCATGTAGCCTTGTCTACTCTAGTAGGAGGCATGCAACGTAGGATTATCCAGGCAAACACCTTGACCATAAGTGGTACATGGGCCCTGCAGCAGTCCGCGCAAATCAGCAGACAGGTCAATTATTGACCTTAATTGATGTTGATATGTATAGAAACTAAGTTTCATTACTGCTCTTTTGCACACATGGGAGACGATAGTTGTTCCATATATTATAAATGAAGCATAAGTAAAAAGGTTCTTGTCATACGTTGCACATGAGGACCTTGTTGCCTGCCAGAACGTTTATCCAGAAGCAAGGAATAATCTATTTCTTCCTGGTGACATAACTGACCATCCTTGCATCTCCAGCGCTTCAACTTTTTCCTTATTTTTTACCCTCTACCTCATTATCCCGATGCTCCTTACTACTGCTTTCTTAATATAATTATAGGAACATAGTCCTCAATGTTAATATCCATTACAGTAACACTAAATCAAAAAATGGTGTGGTTGTGGGTGGGGTCTGTCCTGGCAACCATCCTACTTACAGCGCTGTCATATGGTATTTAGCGTAATCCATCACATTAATAACCTCTAGGTCGCCCTCTCAGGAAAAAAAAAACTTTAAGTCGCCTCAGATGAACGATATCTCATCAAAGAAAGAAAGAGTTATGTCAACAGTTGTTTTCGCTTACTAGCATGGTACTGTCACAAATGTCAGCACCATACATGATCACTAACTCAGGTAATTACCATAACACTTGTTGCGGATATTAGATGAGAGAGAAAAAATATCGCAAACAGAAGAAGACATGAGATTCATGAGACACCCTTAACTAGGCTACAACGACAAAAAAATTATGAATGAGAGAATTACAGAGAGGATAAAAAATAACTCGATCGTCTCTAACCCTAGCCCTAGAGAGTTTATATAGGCACTCCCATATTATAAGATAAGAATTCTCCTCAGATAGAACCCTGCAGTAGTCCTCAGAAAATAGGACACCTATCATAAAAAAAATGGAATTCCGACTCAAAAATAGAATAAAACCCAAAAGTTCTCGACCGGAGGCTCTCCCTCCTCCCTCCAAGCTCGTTGTCCGGGCAACGAGACCTGTATGAAATGGTACATTTAACTATAGAGCATGTTAAAAATTTGGTGAACAAAGATTGAGTTAGGATTCAAGGCATTATCAACAAATTTCCACCTTGACTTGAATCCTCTAAAGAGCATGTATTCCAGAATTTGCCACCATCAGCCCCTGCCATGAGGCTACTGCCAACTATCGATATTGAGCAAGTCCAAACAATGTTGGAACTTACTAATAAGAACTAGCTTTGAGAACATATCAGTTGGGTTATCTTCTGTGTCGATCTTCTTTACTTCATCCTCTTCTCAGTACGGATGAAGTGATATTTGACATCAATATGTTTAGCTCTTTCATGATGCACTTGATCCTTGGCAAAGAATATTGCACTCAAACTGTCACAGAATATTATAGCCTATCCTGATGTAGTCCAAAATCTTCAACTAGGCCTTTAAACCATATGCCTTCCTTAGTAGCTTCTGTCAATGCCACATACACTGCCTCTATGGTAGACAATGTAACCAATGACTGTATCGTAGCTTTCCAACTAGTGACAACATTGCCCAATGTGAAAACATAGCCTGTCATTGATCTCCCATCTACATTTGCAGCATAGTCCGAATTAGAATAATCAGAAATCAAACACTTTGTATCACTTCCATAGATGAGACCAATATCAAATGTCTCTCATATACCAAAAGATGCACTTCACTGCTTGTCAATGCTCCTTTCGAGGATTTCTCATGAATTTACTGACAACTCTAACAGTATTCGATATCTCAGGTCTAATGCATACCATAGCAACATCAAATTTCCGACTGCAATGGCATAAGAAACTCGAGATATAAACTTCTTTTCTGCAGCAGACTGATGTGCAGTAATTATTGAGAGATGCACATTTGAAATTGATGGAGTACTCAAGGATTTTGTTGTTGACATCCCGAACCTGGATAAAATATTTTGACTATAACTTTTCTATGATAAGAAGAGTTTATCTTTTGCACGATCCATGTAGATCTCCATCCCTAGAATTTTATATGTTGCACCAAGATCCTTCATATCGAACTCTGCACTGAGGAGCCTCTACAAATTCTGAATGCCTGACATGTTTCTAGCAGCAATCATCATATCGTCAACGCAGAAGAGCAAATAGATGGTAAAGTCATTCTTCATCTTTTTGGATATATACAACAAATATAAGGACTCTTGTTGAACCACTTACTGATTATAAAATTGTCAAACCTTTTGTATCATTGTATGGAACACTACTTCAATCCATACAAGGACTTCTTCATTCAGCAAACTTAGTCTTCCTTAACCTGAATGGAAAATCTCTATGGTTGGCTCATAAGGATGTATTTTTCAAGTTTTCCATGCAAGAAGGCAATCTTTGCATCTAATTGTTCAAGCTCCAAAGTTTGATATGTTACAATGGCAAGCAACACTTGGATGAAAGTGTCTCTAACAACCGACGAGAAATCTCATTATAATCCATTCCTTTCCGGTTGTAGCTAGACATGCCTTGTATCTTATGCCTTCACCTTCAGAAATTTTAAGTTTTTTCTTTAAGATCCACTTGTAATCGATGAGCCTTTTTCCTTTGGATAACTTGACTAGCCCTCAAGTTTGATTCTTGTGAAGAGACTCCATCTTCTCACTTATTGCCGCAATCCACTGCTCAGATTCTGCACATGTGATGATGTCACTATGGCTAGACGGCTCCGGGGACCCCACCTATTCAGCCACCTGAAATGTATATGCAACCATGTACTCATAATCATATCGTTTAGAACCTACATGTCTTCATCTCTTCTGGTTGCTCTTCATATTGTTTTTCAAGTTATGTCTATTCTGACTATCAGACTTCAATATGATGTGATACTTTTGCGTCATCCCTATCTCAAACTCCATATGTTTGTTGACACTCTCATCTACTGAATCAAAAATCTCCATCTTTGACTTAAGCATTGAAGCTTCATAAAAATATATATTTCTATTGTGCATGACCTTGTGTTTTGACAAAGACCAGATTTTATAGCCATTTACACCTACGCTATATCCCACAAACACTCATTCCTTGGCCCATGGGTCTAGCTTTCCTATGCTGACATGATGATAAGCAGGACAACAAAACAAATCAGAATATTATAATCAACAAGATTTTCAGACCATACATCAACAGGAGTTTTGAGATCAACTGTAGTAGCAGGACTCCGATTCACCAAGTAATAGGCTCTATTGACAACCTCAGCCCAACGTTTTGCTCAGACTAGAATTCGAGAGCATGCATCGTGCTCTCTCTAGAAGTGTTTTATTCATGTGTTCTACAATACCATTCTATTGCAATGCGTACCTGATGTTTGGCAATGCTTTCAACCTTGCAAAACTAATCAAACTCAAAAGAACAAAACTTTAAGCCCTTGTTGGTACGAAGGCGCTTCACTTTCTTTGACGTCTTATTCTCCACTAGAGTCTTCCAATGTTTGAAAACTTCAAATGACTCGCTCTTGTGCTTCATCATGAATACTCATGTCATCCTTGAGTAATCCAATCACAGACATGAAATATCTGGAACATCCTAAAGATGGAACATGAGAGGGACCCTAGCAATCAACATGGATATAGTCGAGTGTAGCCTCCATTTTGTGCATTGCTTTTTTACCAAACTAAAGTCTTCAATGTTTGTCGAAGACGCAATGCTTGCAAAAGCCGATTTCCGATATCTTCTGACCACCTAGAAGATCATGCTTGTTGAGACGTTTCATATTCTGATTTTCATGAACAAAAGCAACAATACCAGAGATTATATCCCTTGTAGTATGTATAAGGAATTCTGCTTGACTTCCTTCATGACTACAACATCACCTTTGGTGATGGTGAGGATGCCTCCAACAACATTGATCCGACATCATTTAGAATCCAAGATTCCCAAACATATCATATTCTTCTTCACTAATGGAACATAATGAACATATATCAACATCCTCGCCAAATTATCATGAGATCTGATCTAGATTGGGTCGATCCCAATTATTTTGCAAATTGAATTCCATAATGACATTTACCGCCATCAATTTTCTGATAAGTTGAGAATCACTCTTTCTGCAGAGTCGTATGATAAGAACATCCCAAATCAAGAACCCAAATATCCTCGAGACATCTCTAACCAATTACAACAAGAGTCAAAGCATCATCTTCGGATTCTTTATCTTGATGTACAACTGCAGCAACCGTGACCTTCTTCTTCGTAGGACAAGCCTTCTTCTAATGGTCTGGTTCCTTATAGTAATTGCAGATGTCTCTCGGATCTATTCTCTTCTTGAATTTCAGCTTGCCCTTCTTAGAATTTAGGGCATGTCCCTTTTCAACGGTGGTCACCAATTTTGCGGCCTCAATTTCCACTGATTTACGATATGCTCTATGCCGAAATTCATGAGTATGGAGACTCGATCTTGCTTCTTTCTAAATTATATAATCTCTTCCAATTATCATATATTGAATAAAATTTTCATATGAAATAGTAAGAGAGACTAACAGAAATAGAGTTGCATCTTCAGCTTCGATTTTCACATCTATATTTCTTAATTCCATCAATAGAGTATTCAATTGATCAAGATGATATTTCAAAGTACCTTCTTGCATGTAAAGGGTGAACAAACGTTATTCCAGTAACTTATTGGTCAGAGACTTTGTCATGTAGAGACTCTTAATTTTCGACCTAGACCAACCGTTGTACCTTCATCAGTGACTTCGATAATCACCTTGTCTGCCAGACACAACATCATGGAGTGGGTCTTCTCGTCTCACGACGTCAAGTCCACGAAAGTACTTACTTCTGTTGATTTGCCTTTTGAATCTCCTTCCATCTTTGATTGTCCTTCGCGATTTTGACGATCGGCGCCCATATCCTTTGTTTCAAAAGTGCCCGCATCTTGTTTTGCCAGAGACTGAAACCATTCATCCCAACGAACTTCTCGATCTTCACGTCATGCAACGCCATCTCTCATTTGATGGATGATCGCCAATGAACCTCACTTTGATACCAGTTTGTTGCAGATATCAAACGAGGGAGAGTAAGAAAATATCACAAATAGAAGAAAACACACGAGATTTACGAGGTCCGCCCTTAAATGAGCTATATCCTCGGACGAAAAAAAAAAAGATATTGTTGATGAGAAAATTACAAAGAGGATAAAAAATAACTAAGATCATCTCCTAACCCTAGCCTTAGAGAGTTTATATCGGCATTCCCATAACAAAAGATAGAAAGTCTCCTCAAATAGAACTTTGCAGTAGCCCTCAAAAAATAGGACGTCTATCATCAAAAAAATTGGAATTCTGACTCAGAAACAAAACAAACCCTAAAATTTTCGACGGCAAGGGGATCCCCCCTCAGGCTCGCTGTCCGGGCACTGAGACTCCCTTATGCGAAGGCGTCTTTAACTATGGAGCGAGTTACAAATTTTGGAGAACAAATGGGCTTTCAACTGAGTTAGGATTCAACGCATTATCAACAACAACTATGGAATTTATTCTTATCTAAGGCATAATTATCTTTAAACGATTGTCTTATCATGTGAGATGTATCTCTACCGATACATTTTTTCACTTGCAAATATACCCTCTTTATATAAAAATTTGTATACTTCTCCAAATTAAGAAAGTTGTTTTGTAGAGAAATATGTCCAACCTTCTTGCCATTTAAGACTACCAATTCCAACCCCAGTGGTTTGCACATATGAAAACGAGTGAAATTATTCTTATCTAAGGCATAATTATCTTTAAACGATTGTCTTATCATGTGAGATGTATCTCTAATGATCTATAGTGATTTACACACTCAAATGCAAAAGAAAGCCCTTTTTTTATAGGGTCAAAAGACGGGATACTTTAATGATTGAGATTATTTGGGTCCCAACGAGGATAATAAGCATGAACGACCTATCGATACATTTTTTCACTTGCAAATATACCCTCTTTATATAAAAATTTGTATACTTCTCAAAATTAAGAAAGTTGTTTTGTAGAGAAATATGTCCAACCTTCTTGCCATTTGAGACTACCAATTCCAACCCAGTGGTTTGCACATATGAAAACGAGTGAAATTTAAATAACAAACAATTATTACAACAAATACTATAATAATTGTTCATGTAACTTATGCACTGAGAACATTATTACCAGTGAGATGCTATTAAACTCTAGAGAAAATAGCTTATCTACATAAATTCTGGAACATGCAAGCCAAAGTAAGCCAATAGTTTTTCAAGGAAAACTGATTGACGACACGATTCTAAGAAGATAGACTAACCTGCTGCCATGCTTGGATAACCTGCCCCCTTTTATCTATCCTTCCGATCAGAAAATCTCGAATAAGTGGTGGAAAATGTCGAAGAGTTTTCTCGGACCATGTATGCTGACTAGTTGCCATAATTTGTTCCAGCAAAGGTTGAAGGTAAAGCATGTGCTCAACCTCACCAATTCCTCGTGTTTTTATTGTAATAGCAAGGCTAATTATTGTTATCCGGTTAAGAGTTTCAGTAAACTCAGTAGGACCCTGAGCAGTATAATTAAAAAACACTTAATGACCTTTATCTCACAAAAAATTGTAACATTCAATCTGAGTTCAGTACCTTTAATTCCTTTTTCACCAGGAAAAAGTCTCGGATAGAGAGAATCAAATTCATGCATAAGTTCTCAGCTAATCTGAATAGACGGTGTTCTCCACGTTTTCCTTTTATCATAGAGATTATTTTTGTAACATCATACATTAAGGCCTTACTTTTTCCATGATACCTATCAAAAAGAGAGCTCCATGAGGAATTGAGCAATAAAAGATTCCTAAAAGACATGGCATGGAGGACCGCCATTAATATCGAAGTTCACCGGCCCAACTTAGAAAACTCTTTTTTGATTTGGAAATAAAATCATTAGTGACCAAAAAGGCCTGTGTAACTGTAATAATCATTTTCATTCACATAAAACACATGCTATTGAAGAGACACGAGTGAGAATGTAGAGCCAAAGGCTTCACAATATCACCTGTATAAAGGAAGTAGTCTGTAGTTCAATATTTCAAGTAGCAACAATGATACCCCAGATTTGCTCAAAATAGATGATGATCTTTGTGTCAATGTCTGCAGTGTATATAATGGTCAAAGTAAATTAAATATTAAAGAGAGATCTGGAAATATCAAAGCGAATAAAGAAGAATACTCAAGCAAACCACAGCATTTAGCAAGTAAGATACCAAAGTTTATGATAGATATTTCACTTTCTTGTCAGTTGCTTCATAACTTTTTTGGGTGCTCAAGCATACAAATGATAATTGGAAAACTGCAATTAAATGGATAATTGTATGCCAACCAATATACGAGCAGCAAAAACTATAAAGAAACCAAAAACATACAGTGAAATGGGGGCGAAATAATGCATGAGGAGCAATAAGCAGCAACCTCACATAAGTTTCAACCATAGCAATGCTAGGAATGGCCTGCAAGAGATAAAGGATAATTCACAATCTGACACATAAATATCATCGTTCCTTCAAAGAAAAGGTGATGAAGCTTTCAAATTATTTAAGTAGATAAGCAGACAACAAAAGAATAAGATGGCTAGTAGTTTAACAATGGAACAGAATCTCAGATAATACCAGTATCACAGAGAACACAAACTTAGAAACACACATACCATTGATTCTGCTACAATCTTTCAACTGCTGTCTATTTCTAGTTATTTTATTCTAAAATATAAAATATTGTGATAAGATATTCTAGAACAAAAGATATGGACATCAACTGGATGACTACATCAATTTGATAGTTATCTAGACCTTTTGGGGCCCAAAAATTATCCAGATTTAATCACACGACTGAAGAATCTCTAGAATAGAGATGCGCAAAAAACTTTAGAAAGAAACTAGATGTAGAAACTTTCTCTTTGCCTATCTACTTTATGTCAGATCTACGAATGTCAGCCCAGGTGGAGCGTCGCATTGACTCACTGAACAGCTCCTTCTTCTGGCAGGGCAGTGGCCAGGCGAGACGAGGGGTCCACCAAGTTGCATGGATTGCCATATGCCGTCCCAGGTCAAAGGAGGCTCTGGGTGTACGAGCTCTCTGTCCAACCAATTGTGCTCTCCTTGCACATTAGGCCGGCCAGATCATGCTACTAGGAGAGAGTCTTCTTCTCATGTTACAGCCAGGACCTTTCATGGGACTCTCGGCCGATCCTTTATCAATGGGGCTTCTCCTTTTTAGCGTAGCATTGAGGCTCTTACCACAAATGTGACCCCTATTCCAGGACTCCCTTGGCTTAGGGATTGCTTTCTCCTTCTAGAGATATGAATGGAAGCCTGGCGGTATGCTCGTGGATGCCTTTCCCAGACTAGCGGCACTATTAGCGAATCCGAAGGTCACAATTTAAGAGATCAGGACATGCGCCGAGGGAGCAACCGTCGGCTCCTGGATCCTTCAATTCATATATGGGTTGCCTGATCAGCGCATTACGGACCTCCTTGCACTACGTGAGAGGATCATCACGATGAAATCCAAATGAGTCCGGGGTGGATGGGTAGCTATGGCTTTCTAGTCAGTTATCAACTCAGAGCATATACCTTCATCTACTCCTAAAGTCATGACATTGAGCAGTTTATATCAGACTGTCACCACAAGTCCCCCATAAAGTCAAATTTTTTGCTTGGCTTTTAAGGCAGGGTAGGATCCTTACCATGGTTTACAGGGCGAGGTGAGCACCCAGCTTGGATACATCATGTGTTTTATGTGGGTCGGAGGAGGAGAGCATCAACATCTATTTTTCACGTGTCCCTTTGCCACAGAGGTATGGAGACGGATGCAGCGCACAAACATCACCTCATTATCG
Organism: Pontederia paniculata; assembly: GCA_001647135.1. Lineage (NCBI taxonomy): Eukaryota > Viridiplantae > Streptophyta > Magnoliopsida > Commelinales > Pontederiaceae > Pontederia > Pontederia paniculata. Next base: position 31,550 of record LTAE01001524.1, on the reverse strand, counting down.
CAAAGGCCTTTTTGGATTAACTATGCACACTAGCCGTGCGAGGCAGCAAAGAGTGAAGACAACCTTAGCGAGTCTCTTGAGCGATCATTTGGGCCATTTGGCTGCAACGTAACTGCACTACCTTTGGGGGAGAGATGGATTAATCGTATTCTGGGCTGGAGAAATAAACCTATTTGAAGTGGCTCATTTTGAGCTCAAAGTGGGGGGAGGGATAGCATTGTTTTGAGAACGTCCACTTGAGGCTTTTCTTTCTCTTCTGCATTTTTGGTTTCTACCATACACATTTGTACACTTTACACTTGAAAGCTTTAATACAGCATGGATGAGTACTTAACTCAGTAGTCATCCTTCCTTTTCTCAGAAAAAAAAAAGTATGTTGAATCTTTTGTTTAATATGAAGTGAACATTATAGATAATACACTCTGAATTTCAAATAGGATAGTCATGCAAACAAGGATTAAAATGCCCTATTTGCCAGAAAAAGTGGTCGATTATGCAAGTAACCAAAATACCCGATAAATGATTACAACAAAGGTAAGGAAGCATGACATGGATGTCTTGTTCTGTTAAACAACTTGACTGCACTTGTGAAAATAGCAGGACTAGCAATACAAGAAAATTTGGGATGGTTATCTAGGTTTTCTACCATGGATGTCCCTTAAAATTTGGAATAATATTATCTTAAATATTTTAAAAAAGATTACATTTGACAGGTTTAGAAGGGTTTTAATATGTGTCCCAAGCAAATTATAATTCGTTATTTTTAATATGATATTTGATTATAATTGCATTCAGTGACCGGATGCAATTACAGCCTCCTATATTCTTTTCTCTTTTTTTTAAGGGTCCTATATATTTTTCTTGCATTGCCATTTTCTGTATCTTCCCAATTTTGAGGATGTAGTAGAAAAGAAGGGTATTATTATTTTGAGAGAGAAGGGAATTGTAATGTTGTCTAGCCAATGAATGAAATCATTTTAGATTTCTTCATCCAAAATTCTGAATTTAAAAGTCATATTATTTCCTCCCCAATGCAAGCTTATAATTGGAGCGCATCCAACGGTATCTCATTTTTCCTAAACATGTGCTCCCTATCCTTATCTTACCAAACTTTAAATCTAGTCGTGGAATTACCACAATACTTGCTTAACCATCCTTTGCCCACTCAAAAAATATTCTTTCACCTTCTAAAAAAATAAATTTACTCAGAGCATAGGATTAAAGGCCCTCATCCAGAAAAAAAATGTGCCCTTGTTTTTCTTGAGAGAAATAAAGTGCCAATGATGTTCATATAAACCATAACTCAAACACCAATTGTCACACCATATTTTCTACATCAATGAGATATGTTAAAAGCCTATAAGTTCATCTCAAATGTTCCATTATCGTTGCTCTTACTTTTTTCAATTATAAGGGAGGCTCAAGGCTTAATACATAAAGAAAGGAAATAAACGAGAACCGATAAAAGTAGTCTCAGTGGTGACTATCGAACTTAAAACATCTTGATTTAAAGACAAGGTCATGTTCCACTGAACCATATTCCTTTCTCATATCCTCATTTTTACCTTTATTTTATCATTTGTTAAGTGAACCATGACCATAATAGAAGGAGTTAAGTTTCCAACTGGCTGGTCAGAATAAATATTTCACTCTTTCTTGGCATCCATCATATTTTAAACAAATTGAGACCCCATTACACACTACGTATCCAAAGTCTCAAGTCCACTACTCTTTAAACTTAACCTCATTATACTTGGAATGTGAACTTATGAGATGTAAAAAAACACTGGATTATGGCTCTTGCACATGTGTGAGCTCTATACCAATTAGCTAGTGGTATACATGCACATAAAATTAAAAGCTTGTTTGGCAGGAAAACTATTATCTATGTGAACAATAATTCAGAATTCAATAGCAGAACATTAATTGAATTCAATTCTGTATATCATATTTTCATACCTGGCCAAGAAATATGGCTTCCTCAAGTTGGTATGCAAGCTTCAAACACAAATTGATCGATAAACCAGAAAGTAATGTCATTGATAAAGGAACAGTTTCTCGCATCATCATTATCCTTTCATTTGATTGCAAATTTGGACCCTGTAAGATTTCTGATGCCCCAGCAGACGTAAACCAGTTCATCACTGCTTCACAAGCAGGTTGTGCCATGGTAAATGAAAGAACCCAAAACATTCCCATGGATCTTTCGTCCATGCTCATAAAATCCATCATGCGCTCCCCTGAAACTGAAATGATCAGGAATAAAATTGGATTATGAAAAAAATAGTGGATGACAGTGCTAATAAGAATGTCTTATTCCTTTTTTTTTAGAAGAAGAATGTCTTATTCCTGGTCTACAAATTTGTGGAAAGCATATAAAAGTTTTATCGAATCAGAACAACAAATAAATACTCAAATGAGTGTCATGCTACAAGTAACTTCAGATCATAAACATGACCTCAATGACATGACATAAGCTACTGGGATTACCTTTTGTCACTTGTTTCCACCATTCATCTATCTGTTTTCCTTTCTGAAGTTGATCATTGTTAAGATATTCTCTGATTGAAGTATTGAAAGACCAAATTCGTAAGGTTTGACTACTACTAATGAAATCCAGAAGTATTGTTTGAGGGCTGATGTTACTTGAATCAATATTTTTATCCTCTTTATGAAAAGAAATAATCTTCTTCGTAGTTTCAACCTGAAAAAGCAGAAAAAATGTGAATCGGTGAAAATTCGACAACATAAAACCACTATACTGAGGAATAAGCAGATTTGAGGCACTCCTACAAGTGACCATTAAGGCATCAGCTAATTGCAGAACCGAGGGTGCTGGAAAAGTTTCCAAGTTAGATCCGAATTTGATCATAGAAAAAGGCAACAAGAAGCAACATAACAATGGAAATTTGATGCAATTCTTCATGGGTTGAAATTATGGAAGAAACATGTGAGGATGAGTATACCTTTTTTGGATCTGAATTCAAGGTTGACATTACTATTTCAATACGAATGATCTGTGCAAGCATCCATGTTACATGATTACTTCGAAGAATATGGTCTTGTGAAAGTCGAGAAGCAAGTTTGTGAACAAAATCAAGAAAATCGATACATCCGCTCTTCATGAGGAAGAAATATATGTCTGCAAAAGTCAGCCATTCTTGCCAACATTGCAACTCTGCAGTAGAGTCGACCGAATAAAGCCAAAGTTGAAGAAAAGGTGTAAGAATTTCACATATAAACTAGCATAGTATAATAAAGGAAAAGAACATAGTAATGGCATAAGAGTGTCAGATAAATAATTTTGGTTCAAACATTTTATGAAACAACCACAAAAAAGTCTATCAACAGTGTCTATTTATTTTTCACTTATCCGTGGAAAGTAATTGTTCCACTAGGAAGTTTTTAAGCCATGAGAAAACAAAGAATTAGAACAAATGACAAATATTTTGGACTGTTGATTGTGTTGAGACCAGGAGGTGGTTTTCCAAAATGGTATTCTTCAAAGTGACGATGCTTGGGAGGTAGTTCGCTGAAGAAAAAAAGCTCCTTATGCAAAGTAAAAAATTCCAACAAGTGCCTCACAGAAAAACTAACAAGTTAATGTGAGTTATCTCCAGAAAACAGAGGTATCTGCAGATTCAATCTTGTTAAACATAAAGAACAGGCCACAGAAGCTCTATTTTAGCCCCAAAACCTCATAATTGATGGAACACCTGTTTGTGGATATGTGAAGATGATGACTTTTCAGTTCTTATCCATGATGTGCAAGAATGTTCATAAATTTTGCAGTATTCATCTTCATCTATTATAGAAAGGGAAATTGAAACCACAAATTGAGATATACAATTTTTCATGTAATGTTGTGGGTAAGGATCTAAGTATGTGTATGTAACCAGATACATCAAAATCATGGCAAAAAAAAAACCAAGCTAGTTTTCAACGTTTGTCAAGTCCAACCCTCGGATACATATCCATGCCCAGCCTTTATGCCCAAGTCTGATGATGATAGTTGATTATTCTTTATTGGTGAATTTCCATAAACATGTACAATAATATTGACAGTTTCTTGGTGAAATTTTGCAGTATTCATCTTCATCTATTATAGAAAGGGAAAATGAAGCCACAAATTGAGAAACACAATTTCCATGCAATGTTGTGGATAAGGATCTAAGTATGTGTAAGGTAATCAGATACATCAAAATCATGGCAAAAGAAAAACCAAGCTAGTTTTCAACATTTGTCAAGTCCAACCCTCCGATAAAATATCGACAAACTGGTGTTATATCAAGGATTGCAGAGTCAATATCGGGGCTTGTTATCTGCTATACAATTCTAGATTTCCCCTTCACTGTTAGAATCAAAAGTCTGTGTCCTATATTATCAGCAACCTTGTTGGTCATACATCCAGTCATGGAATGCATCTATTGGAATTAGATATATGTATTTATCAGAAAAGACCTCTTGATGAACAGGATAGGCAAATTCTTATGGGAACTTAGAAGATGGAGCAAGATAGTATTAGTAATTCTGTCTCAGTTTCTCAGTCTGCTTAAATATGAGGATGCTATCATGAAAGGGTGAAAATCATAGAAACATATTGATATGGAAAATCAGTGTCATAAGATACATGGGAGAAACATTGTATGAAAATTTTCAGACCAACAATTGGAACATATTTCTGAAAGAAATTGGGTCAGCACTGGACTAATTTGAGAAGAAAAAAAAAAGAGCTACTCAGTTAAACTGTCGTGCAAAAAAGCAAATATGTTCCGTTCTGTCATAATAGACACTTTTAACTTTACCCGAATTAGTTATATTCAACAATTCCACTGTTCTCTCAATGACAGCCTCACAAATCATTTCACTAGAGAAAACAGCACCAGGAGTCGAAACCTGTGGAGAATGAGATTTATAACAAGGCGCTACAAGAAGTACTCGCCTCCACCACTCTGGTGATGGAGTTGTTCTTAGAGCATGCCTTAAGCAGCGCAATGCTCGCTCCCAGTCCAGGCTGCCCCTGGGTATAGAAATAGCAAGATCCTACATTCAAAGAAATAAACAAAAATAAGTATGCCAAGATTAGGATAAATTCAGATAAGTAGATACTGCAGAATATAAACCATTTTCGGAAAGACTTTAAAGAAAAAACAAAGAACTTACACTCGAGCCTCATTTGACGTGCTTTTTTTAAGTTCTAATGATGATCAATCATTCAGCAAAGGAATAAAGTCATTCCAACAGCGGATCATGGTAGAATTAATCATTTGAAATAACTCTTTACCAGATGATGAGACAGTCCATAAAAAAACATCCTAATTCCCGTACCAAACAAATATTCGGCTAGAGCATAAACAGTAGAGCAGGTATAATACTCTTGTTATAGTGATATCTTTATCTTCATACAGAGAAAGAACCTTGAGTAGATTTCCTACCTCTAACTCATCATCAATTTGCATATCATGTTCACCCGCTTTTTGAATTATCACTCCTTAAACTAATCAAAGATTTTGCTGAAAATACCGAAGTGTATAATATTTGAGAAAGTCATAAATGATTTGATAATGCATGATGACAGGTGCTAAATGAGTATAAACCTGGCAACATGTATCCAAGAAATTTGTTCCATATGATATGTTACACGATTTAGTGGTTCTCAAAACTATAATAATTCAATCCAGTTTTCTTAATGGGTGGAATTCAAACTTATGTTAGCAAAACACTTCGTTGGATTTACATTTGAAGTGCAAGACCAGTTATATGTAACTTTTTTAGTTTCTTATATGGAAAACGACTATTACTTATCTTATCATGAATGTTATTCATGTTATAATTATTAATGTTAAACATAGTGTCAAAACATAAAACAGATACCCTCCTTCCGAGATCAGATAAAAAAAACAATTTTTTAGCATGACATGAGCTTATAGAACAGAGGTCGTTTACTTTGTCAATGGATTTTATTTACCTGATCTTACTTCAGTTTCAGGGAAAAATTGTAGCAGCTACTCAATCAAACAATTACTAGAGGGCTTTATTCGTTTTTTTTTAGAGCACATAGAGCATCATTTTTTATTTTGAAAAGCACATAGGGCAATCAATATACATAAAGAGAATGATTTTCTATATGAATCCAAAGAAGTCAAAATTATGCACCAATAAGGAACTAGAAGTTCTCACCTCGCCATGCAAAGGTTCTCCTAAGACACTAGGATAAGTTATTGGAGAATAGCGTAAATTTGCTAATGACTCATTTGCCATAGCTGGATAAGCTTGAGATAAGAACCGATGAGTTGCTAAAGTTGGACAATGAAGATGTTGGTCCAACATTTGCATGTGCATTGCAACCATATCTCGTCTCCTGTGGATTTCCAAAAGAATACTAAACATTGACTCATTATCAGGAATGTTATCCATAAACTGTAAGTTACTTCGTATCAGTTCATAGAAAGGAATACGGCATTTGTCTTCATTAACCAATGTCCATATAACATCCAGACACATATGCATCCATTCATGCAAAGATCTCTCGGGCCTCCATACCCTCATGTTATCAGTATCATCTAATCCTTGTGGCCGATGATCCCAGTTCACTAACCAATTTAACATGTGAGAGAAAATCTCTATGTTAGTAACTGGTTTTAGGCTAGACTCGAGCCCAGCTAGAATAATTCTGCATGACAAAAGACGAAGAGAGCTAATGATAGTGCATCTAGCAAACTGATTAGACCGTGCAGCATTCTTTTGTCCAGAATTCTGATGCTCGGAAGGCTTAGCAGGTGAAGTTTGGTCAATAACAGACTGTGCAGGCGACCCAACACCATGAATCGACGAAAGTGGAGATGCAGGAGTAGATGCATGGAAGTTAGAAGTATTTGGCATAGCAGCTGTAGAGGACGTGGACACCAATAAGGAAGATAATACCCCAGCAGATACGCCTCCAGGCATTGTTAAAGTTCCTTGTCCAACTGACGCTTCAGCTGAGGTGACTGCAGAAAGGAGGGAAAGAAGAAAGGAATCCCATTTCAAGTATCCTGTTCTGCACAAGCTCCGTACGGCAAAGAGTAGAAATTCTGCTTGTGGTGCATGACCACTGCACTGGATAATGAGTGATATAACAACTGACTCTGTTGCTGCACGTAGTTGATCTTGGTCCTAAAATACGGCACATGTAACTCGTCAGGCAATTTAAAGAATCATCAGGCAGCAGCTAAGAAGAAGTCTAAAGAAGAACCAGAAACAAGAACATAAATACCGGAAATTGTCCTTGTAGTACTTCAAAGTCTAAAATAAATTGCTCATCAGGTGGAGGCATGTCTCTATTTGGTGCAGTTACCCTCTTTTGCAACTTATTCCTGGTTTGACGTATAAACAACAGAATATCAGCAGACTAGTATTAAAAATATCAAGCAAGTATTTTTTTAAGAGGAAGAAAGTAATTTTTACATCTTAACCCGAATAGGAGTCAAAATAAACAACAGATTGGATATTCATTAACTTTTATGTATTTATAAATTAAAGAATGTCTCGCATAAAAAAAATATGCATGCACATCAAGAAAGTAATTTTTACATCTTAACCCGAATAGGAGTCAAAATAAACAACAGATTGGATATTCATTAACTTTTATGTATTTATAAATTAAAGAATATCTCGCATAAAAAAACTGTGCATGCACATCAAGAGAGATATGAGAACATTTCAGTAAAGTAGGTGCATAACTGATCAAACTAAAACACGAAGTTATGAATGTTTAAAGGTGGAAAGCAGTGTTCTCATAAACCTCGCCAAATAACCAGTTAAATGTATTAGGGCATGTTTGGGAACCACATATTCCAGTGGAGTTGACCTAATACGCGGGTTTTTTTGTCAACGATGGGAAAATAGTCAAAACACCTGTTTGGCAACCAATTGTTTTGGCTAAGAAATCTCTGGAAGCCTATCAATCCTCTGGGAAAAAATATCAACCCAGGCATCATTTTTTTTCTGTGAAGAATGACATGTCCTCCCTAAAGTCTGCCTGCTTCATTCTATTTTCCCGAAAATGTGACTCGCTCCACCCTGATGAGTTCGTCTTTTACCTCTGTTCTGCGATGCCTCATCTCATCTTCGTACCATCGCCGACCGGAACGGATAGCGCACAGATGACAGATGCCGACAAAAGAACAAGTGGCCAATGTTCCCCTCAACTTTTTTCCTGTATCTGATGCATTTTTTACTGAGAAAAAATGATTGAAGTAATCTGCTTTCTAGTTCATCTGGCGGAGTTTTATATGCTATGATATATGGTTTTGAACAAGATCTGTTCATTTTTATGGGTTTTTTCTTCCGATTTCTAGATGAAACCAAGTGAGGTTGCGGACATTACTCAAACATGGCACATCCTAGCAGTTTGTACATGGAAGACAATCTTTGATATATGACGACTGAGAGCTGTGATTGTTCCAATCAATACTACATGTCCTCACCTTTCATAGATTTGTTAATGAACAGGAAGACATTTCTTCCGAAAGCAAAGTGTATCATCTCAGTTATAACTTCTAATTCTCATTAGGACTTTTTATTAACTGGGATTTGTGAGTCCACAATTTATCTTCCTGAACACAACATAATAGTGTGTAATAACTGTTTCTGATTGCCTTCCCTTACCAAATATTATGGTCAAAATGATTAGGCCCTAACACCCAGAAAACCAAATATATTATGGGAAAACTTTATTAACTCATGACACCCAAACATCCAAAATTAGATGTGACTTCCTTAGGGAAGTTGAAAGACATGGAATTTCTTTGATTGGTGCCAAACAGACCCTTAATGTGAAACAATACCTAGCATTAATTTAAAATGCAATTAAAGAAAGAAATAACGGTGCAATGACACCCTTTTTTCAGTGTAAACCATGGTATCCCGAGACAGAAACCGTAAAGGCTTAAGCCTCTCCCATCAGTGATAATTGTAGAATTTGGTTCTTCAAACCTTCTCGTTAAAGGGTCCACTCCGGTGTGAAAGGTTGGGTCATTTTATGTGGTTGATTGTTTACACAACTCCAAGAGTATAGAGCAGTAATAGTTAATCCCTCTCCTGACACTGGTGCTCCGAGATTCGAACCTAGGTAGCCTCTTTGAGATTCAGCCCACTAAAGAGCTGAACCAACCATCTATTGGTGTGACACGCACTCTTTCACCTAAGATTTTTTTTTCTTTGAAACCTAAGATGTAAGAGGTTTCAATTTTGGTTCCCACATGCGAAACTTTCGGCAGCATATTATTTTTTAGAAGTACTTTTGGCAGCTTTTTTTTCTTACTTTCGTATGCATTAGGCTGTAAGATATAAGAGGTTTCATTTTTTTCAGAAGTACTTTTGGCAGCATTTTATTTCTTACGTTTTATTGGTGTGACACGCACTCTTTCACCTAAGATTTTTTTTTTCTTTTGAAACCTAAGATATAAGAGGTTTCAATTTTGGTTCACGCATGTGAGACTTTCGACAGCATCTTATTTTTTTAGAAGTACTTTTGGCAGCATTTTATTTCTTACTTTCATATGCATTAGGCTATAAGCCTCCTTTGTAATAGGAGAAAATTTACAATTATGAAAACTTAATGCAAAGTGTAACTGCAGAAAATGTTAAACCCTAAACTATTCCATAATGTCCTCATTTGGTAAGCATGTGAATGAATTGCTTGATCATACATTTATGTGCCGCATTTAATTAAATTTTGTTCAGTAATATATGGCGTTCTATCATCGACAAGATCATATAGGCTTACAAAATCCCAAAATAAACACATAAAAATAAATCGAGACATAGAGAAAAAGAGGAACTCACGAGGAGGAGTCTTCGGGTCTCTGTCGGACGCTCCTCTGCAAACAATAAAAGCAGGAAATCAAGTAGAAGAATAACTCCATCACTAAGCTGAACAGCAGAGATGAAGGAAGGAGGATTGAGGCAGGTGAATACCCCGAGGTAGACGTTGAAGAGGTCAACGACGGAGGCCTTGGAAGGGTGGAGTTGCTGCTGAAGAGGCCTCGGAGTCCTCTGGTTGCTGGGCTCCATGGCCGCCGGTCCCCGGTCGCCGGCTCTTTCTCGCGCTTGCTTGCTTGCTTGCTCGCTCGTTTGCCGGCGGTCGCCGCTTCGGAAGCTAAAACGACGACCAAAGCGCTCCTGATTCCATTACCATTTCTAGAGGCCGCCGCGGTGCTCTGAATTGTGCTCTCAAGGGGTGAATTAGTTTAATAAATCTTAAATCATTTAGGTTTCTTTTCTGACGACATTTTTATTATAAAAAAAGGTCAAAGAATTAGTTAATTTCGATGAAAAATAAGTGAGTACAAAATTTGGAATATATCCGACATAAAACTGTATTTTAATGTCTGAAAAATGAAAAAAAAAAGATAAATAAAGATCACTCAAAACCCGTAAGATTATTTCTATTTTCTTATATGTTTGGAATATTCTTTTAACATATATAAATGGATATCAACGAAACTATTATAAGTTCATATTGATATTTAAAATGTCATGTGTTGTCTTTTATAAAATAAAATATTACTTAATAAAATTAATCAGAATATAAAGTCTGATAGAAAAATACACAGAAAGAATCATATTATTTAGTCTAGAAAAAAATTACCACTTCATCCTAGTGCAATTTTCTTTTGAATCTCGACAAGAAAAAAAAATTCTGAAGAAGGTAACAGGAAAAAAGCACTCCCAAATGTTATGAAAATAAATGTTGAGTGTGGGACAGTCTAAAACAATAATAATATTGCAATATTATAAAGGAATAAATGAGTGATAAAAAAGGATGGTTGCTAGAAAGTATGGAATTAAATATTACCATTAAAAGAGAAAGATGAGCAAATATAATTGACTTCAGTTAGGAATTTTTTTTAGTAAAAATCGTCAATTTCTGTTTTTGTGTCCACAATTTTATTTTCAATAAATAATAATAATAATCCAATTTAAGACAAAAGAATAAAGTCAATGATTTTTTATTAAAATCAAATTGATTTAATAATGTTTAGGAATGTTTGTTGTATTTGTCTCTTAATATGTATTGACTAATAAAAATATTATCATTTATTAAATTATAAGCAACGTCCAATCTAACTATCAGATCATATCATATTTACTTTAAAAAAATTATAGTATTATCAAGTTAAAATTTTATATTATTAAATAAAAAACTTGTAAACTTATATCATAAATTTATAAATTAATATACTAAGTAACTAATATAAAAAATGAGAATGGTAGAATATTTATAATTAATATTAATAATTATAATTTATAAGAAAAAGTATTTTAATTAATAGTTAGTGATATATTAATATTCATAATAGGATAATAGTAATATAAATCAAATAAAAACGATAATATTTGTTGTTATAATGTATTATTATTTGGGTTATTATTACATGATATTATATTTTATTTATAAAAATCCACAAGGGCAAATATGAAATAAAATATAAATAAAATTGTACGTATTCCGCTATCAACTAAAAAATGACTGACATCGATAATATGAAAAAGACACTCATTTTAAATAATTTATTATTTTATAAGCAATTTACATTAATAACTAATTTAAATTATTTATATTTTAAATCAAATAAATATGATAATTTGATGGACTTAATTTTAAATTTAAATTATCTCATAGGAAAATGCTTCTTTAATTATATGTACAGGGCAATCTCGTTTCCCTTGAATCAAATTTCTATTTGGCATATAATATGGGATAGAAGTATCTATAGCAAATTTAACTGTATTAATTTTAAAAATGCATAACTCTACTATGTCAATCTATAAAAATGTTTAAAAATTTTCGATAGCCCCTCTCAAAAAATTATATGAAATAGTACTTGTGTTGTATATGGATGTTTTTTTCCTTCTTAACTGTTCTAGTTTGATGTTTTAATAATACATGGGTTATAGCCCGTTTTTTTCAGAAAAACAAAAGGAAATTTGATATGGACTTACAAAATTACTTTATCATGTCAATCCAGTTGTTTTTATAAATAACTCAGAATAACCCAATATGTATAAAGATAAAAGAATTATTTAAAAAAACCTTTGACTTCAACTATTAAAACCCAAAGTTATATAAAGGTTTCTAATTATAAGCACGAATATAAAATTACTATCGCGATGCAGCATATTTCGCAAGATTTTGTTAATATCTACTCACTATTATATACATGTTTAAATACTTTTTGTAATATTCATATTATTAAAGATTGTTTGGTAGACAATTTTCTACCATTGGATGAAAGCCCTCCTTGATTTTCGACTAACATTTGACTAGATAATATATTTTGCCGATTTAAATAGTTTTGATATATTCTTTAAATGTATTAATAATGTCTTAAAGAAACTTACTTCTGATTTGGTATTGTGACTGTTTGTGATGCTTTGCACATGAGACTCTATCTACTATGGGGACATCAAGAGTCTTCCGACTTTAGACTCTGATATCATAATTGTAACGTCCCTAAACCCGCATCCCGCCACGTGACAAAGATGTGAACCTGTGGCAAATATGTGAACCTGAAGACGTTACACATCATACTTAATCTTGAGTTTTGGATTGACACTAAGACTGGTCAACTAAATGCGGAAAATATAAAACTTTATGAAAAAATTTTTCATAACATAAAATAATTGCGAAAGTTTTACATCACATAAATTATCTCAAAATAATTATTACATCTTTTGGAAAGCAAATAATCTAGAGACAACTTGACATAAGACCACTACCATTGTGCAAACAGGGAAGCTTCAAGATCTCATTGACCTTTGGTACAGTTACTACCTCAGAGACTCGGCCCGATCCTGTGGGAAGCTCCAACCTTGGGGCAGATCATTTGAGAAAGGGTTACCTATCTAGGAACATAGTACCATTGTCACGAACATCTGTCGCCGCATGCACCACCAATAACCATGACACCTTAGATCACTGACCTGCAGGATCCAAAGCAGGGGGAAAAAAATCCGCCATGAACTATGAAGCTCAGATATATAAGGCACAATAAAAAGGTATTTTTCATGATAGAATAGAAGCATGAAACTTAAATCATATCATCATAATTAATCATCAATAATCATAACATTAGGATCATCATAAAATATCATAAATACTTTTCACTTATTTTTTTACATACAACATTTTTCATCGTAATTACTTTCTTTTCATACATCATCTTTTTTTTATATTCTTTGCATGAGAAGTAAGATATGACACTAATCCAACCTTAATTACTCAGTCATCATTCATCATTTCATCTTGTTATACTTTTTTTGCATAAAGAATGAGCTTTGACATCAGTCAAACATAAATCACTCATACTTTCTTAATATAACTTTCCTTTCATTAGCATATCATTTTTTTCTTGCATCATGAGTGAGCTATGACATATAATCAAACATCAATCACTCTGAGCATATAAAAAGGAGTAAGTATGACTCATGATCAAATATTCATTACCCCACATCATCATCATCATTGAGTTCTTTCATCATATGCTTTTCATTCATCATTTAACTTTCTTTATACTTGGCATACATAGAAGTACAGTAACATCATTTCTTAACATCTAATACAATATGCTCAATGCAAATATTAAACCAAGTGGTTATCTTCTTAAGTTCTTCTTATTTTATTAGTGACTTTGAGGTGACTTTGATGGTTGCTTTGTTGTGAGTTTGAATGACTTATGAGTCTTTAGAGGCTTCGCCAATAGTCAGTGGGGGTACACAAGCCACGACCGAAAAGGATGCTCGAGAAATCTATTTGTTGCAAGGCGGGGAGAAGGTCAGACAACAGAAACTAGATAGCAGTTGATCTATCAGTCCCCCATCATCATAAACATTGTGTTCTCAATCATTCAATGCATGACGACCTCATCATTAATTTTGTGTGGATGATTGACTATTTATCTTGTCCACATATTAGTCCTTAAGATTACATAAGCATTCCACAACATCTACTATTAAAATAAAAATGATTCAACATAAAATGCATATGAAGTATAGTTGTCACGGCATGTGATATATTTGTCACGGCCCGTGAAGGCTTCATCACGACCGTGACCGACTGATAAACATATCACAGCGTGGTCACGGCTCGTGACAAACTTGTCACGACCGTGACCGATCATATTCAGGTTGCATGGTCACGGCCCGTAACAACCATGTCACGGTCGTGATCGGTCTTCATTTTCCTCGTCACTGTTCGCGCCTGCTCACGACATCGCGTCCTAGCTATGGTATAATCACGATTGCAAGTTTTCTACACCTACTGTCACGACGCGCGACGTAACCATCACGGTCGTGACCGATAAGGATTTTCCTACTATTGTCACGGCCCGTGACGTTACCATCACGGCCGTGACCGATCTTCGACTGTTGCCGTCACGACCCGTGACATGCCCGTCAGGGCCGTGATGGGAATTTCTGGGTGCATCCGTCGTCGCCCGACTGTCGCCGTCACGGTCGTGACAGAAAATTTCTGGGCGAATTCCGCCCCTTTTCTTCTCTGAATTGATATCCGATTATTTCCTTTAGATGCATTATTATATGGAGATCCATAACACTACGTTTTCTATAATTTTCAGCCTTAAAATTTATATCATATACATTCTTATATTCATGAACGGATCTCCCTAATCCATCTATATTATGTAACTTTTCTATGGCAGAAACATCATATATTCATCGTGAGGATTAAAACCAAAATAATGGCATATGGTTATCATATAGAATCTGTCATAATATCATAAGAAGCCCTAACATGCATTTATTTATCTTGTAAATTCATTCTAAAGGGATCCGCCATATTACATACTTGTTAGCCCATAAGCTAGTTGTCACGTTCTTCCTCAATCCGTTCATCCGTTCGTCTACGACGATCCTTCTCTTGTCGTCTCTCTCCAATCCTTGATTCGTCTTCGTCTTCTCTCTCGGGATCATTTTCTTCCTTGAATGAGAGAGGATGGGGAAAAGAGAAACTAGAGCCGGCTGGGGTAAACATGAGGAGAGAAAAATGTCTAGGTTCGATAAACCATGTTTCAGATTTTGGATTGTCTAATATTATGGATTCTGGGCAATTAAATTTGGATTCCTAAATGAAATTGATTATGAGGGTATATTTGGAATTTGAGAGTTGGGGTTTACATTTTTAACTTTAACTTTTTTTTCTCGTCAAGTCAAATTGGTGACTTAGATGAATTTTGATTACAAAGTTAATGATGGAGAAGGACATGACCTGATTTTATTACCATTACTTTTTTTTGTTTTAAATTATTTTTCAAGTTTATTGATCATAGTTTTTTTATCATGGTTTTTTATTCAGTTTTTTTATTATAATGTTATATATATTATCATTATTAATTTATTGTTGTTGATAATGTATTTATTTTAAAAGAGTAGATCAACGTACGTTTCTTTTAGCTTTGTTGACTTTTTAATTCATGTATTAATCATTCTCTCAATAACGGACACAGTCTAAAAACTGGGAGGGACCAACATATAGAAACATATATTTTTTTTAAAAAATAAGTTTTATATATATATATATATATATATATATATATATATATATATATATATGGTGGATAAAAAAAATTAGGAGAGAGAAAATTTAATATCTATCGTAGATTTAATATCCTATAGTTAGAAAATTAGATAACATAGTATTACCTACTTAAGTAGAAAAGACCTTCATATATATATATATACATATATATATATATATATATATATATATATATATATATGTTTTACA